>CM031241.1:587881237-588086396 GCA_018340775.1 Taxus wallichiana var. yunnanensis | reverse complement strand
TCCATTATAACATGCGGTGATTCTAGAAAGAATGTAATAATGATTTACTACAATCCTAACGAGTTGATAATTCAAGACCCCAAAGGCTCCAACAGATGAAAATAGTGGAATATTTCTACCTTTTTCCTTAAATTTGTTTTATTTATTTTTTTGTTATTGAGAAAGATTAAACCTTCCCAGCACATACAAGGGCATCATGAATGACCCAGTCTAGGGCTTTCATGAGGAGATGAAACCCAACTGATTTCATCTACGGATTCCTCCTAAGCGAGACCTCTCTCTCTCTTCAGAGAGAGGGAGAGGGAGAATATTTTAATTATGTTGAATCCAAAAAAATTGTTACTTATATAGTTATACCCATACGTATTCCACCTATACCCAAATTTGGGTTATCTTAAAAGATGAATAATAACTATTCATTTCGAACTCAACCACCAGGAACTTGTTCTGGCCAATAAAACAAATATCAAAAATCTGTTGCAAGATGCATGGCACACGCGTGTAACACTACTTCCATTTGAAAGGTTAAAAGAGGAGGAGAGGGTAGGTCCAAATTCCTAACCAACCCTTACACAGAATCTCGAAATGACTATTCACCTCATTATTTTAATTTGGGTTAATACAATGAGTATGCGTTGTCCTGAAAGCATGCCAACGTATAATCGCCACAAGAACCCAAATCCTTGGACACAACAAAACTCATTCTGAATACTCTATAATAACCAGCTTATGTAACCCCAAAAAGGTGAACCTCAACTACATAGAGGAACATCCGAAGAATGATTACCCATTTCATACTTTCTGATTATATTCATCGTAAATACCAGAACCAAGTTTTAAGCAACTTATAAAATCATTTGCATTTCAAACCCGAACAAGAAAGAACTGTTTCAGGGTTCCACAATACACAGCCACATTTACTGCCTATATACAACTATATATATATATATATAATTACTTTGTAATGAAAAGGGGTAAGCCAGGGAAGTATAGCCTTGTAACAGAAACGATTTAGAAGGAGGTCGAAGGGAGATAACCCATGCTTTTCCACGGCCATAACTAAATAACAACACAAAAAAATGATCCATTCAAGGCACGTGGCATGTACAGTAAGAACAAGTATTTCATGGAATATTAACCAAAGAATCAAAGTATTGCATAAGGGTAGGCATAACATGCCTATTTTAAACGCCTCACAACTGTAACCACGTCCACCCGAACTCAGGGGTAGCACACACAGGTGAAAACCATTTTCTTTATCTTGTTGGATGATCATATACGTCCAGTAGTGACGTTTTTCCAGCAAGTTCATAATTGCAAAGCAAATTGTGCTTCATGAATATTCTGGTATGAAACAGATCCATGCCTATGAGATTCTCTTCCATGAGTTACATCGTAAAACAAGTAAGGTCTCAAAAGAGAATCTTTGTAATAAATTTCATCAGGTCTCCTGGTAACACTCTCACTATCACAAAATTGATTTTGATAAAAATATCTTAAAGGAGAATCCCGAATTTGAGGATGCATTCGATACTGAACAAATAACAACATAGTTGGACAACCTACTTGTTGGAAGCGCTCACAAAGGCTTCTACTATACTGCAACATGCCTCGCTGTCTCAAGCTACATTGTCGTTGGGTGTTCTTTGTGGATCCCGGGCAAGAACACACCTCGCAAAGACTCCAATGAAAGTGGAGGTAACATGCCTCGGGCGCACTAGCTTGCAGCCTTCATCTAGCCACCGCAACAAACCCATTACTCGCGCCCATACGCATTGAATAAAGGATCCAAATGAGATCGAGGTGAAGAAAATCAGGACTCCACCAACTCCCATCTCCCTCACGCAAGGACAAAAACATAAAATACCACCCAAACATACTTCCTCCTTCCAAGGGCCCGTGCCCCAAGAAAACGTGCCCAACACTCCACATATATGCATTGAAAGAACAATAAAAGGGAGACCAGGTCCTTCCACCAACCGGCCGCCTACAACCTAGTTGATCGCAAAGCAGGCAAGGGAAAAATAAAATAACGGCGCATAGGAAGGAGAAGAGAAAAAAAAAGATGTTTTCTTCTTTTTTTTTGGATAGTAAGCTTTATTAAACAATGAAAATTTGAGGGAGTTAAAATATTCTATCAGTGGCCTAAAGTTTGTGATTTCAAGACCATTATAAGATAGGACTTGAAAATCAATTGGAAACATGAAAATTAAAGAAGTTCGATGTTGTATCAATTCTAGAAAATTGTAATGTGTATGTTACTTCAATTCTGAATTCAAGAAGAATCAATTAGAATAAATCAATGAATGTATTTAGAGGAAGCTACTAAGCGTCTTACAGAATAGCATTTGAATTTTTATACATATTCTAATAATCAAGATTTTTAATGATTTCAATAAATTTATAAATGATGGAACTCGACTAAGTGTCTTGCAAAATAGATATTGAAAAAAATTCCATATTTATGATAATCTAGATTTTTAATGAGATTCTTTAAATATATTTGAAATCACACTTCCTCCCCATCGCCAGGTGCCCCCATGAGCCCCTCCTTCAGCAAAGATACGGGATAACAAAATCTCTACTAACTAAGGTAAGCTCACAAAGCATACGAAAGAAGATATATTAATACAAATGCAAAAGGAGTTACAAGATTACTTGAATAGTTCCCATAAGCTAAAAAGGTATACGAATTTTTGTATGATTACTATTCAACCCGAGAAGATTAAATCGCAAACAGACGAGCAAGCTAGAGGAAGTAAGAATTGAATTGCCCATTACTCACAATGATTAAAACAACATGTGAACAGGCCTAAGCAACCAAGGGAAGAAAACTAGAGTTTGACATTCCAAAGTGAACACGAAGTAGGGAATGACCATGGCACTAAGACGGGTAACCCCTTCTTTAGCGTCAGGACAGGGTTCATTCTACTACACGATGAGAGCAAAACAACCAGAAGAAATACTACAGATACAATTACTAAAAGAAGAACGATGATACTCGACAATAAGGTAAAACAATAATACTATAAAATAGAGGCCAATCGATAATTAAATTAAAACAACATTGTTATCATTATATACTATAAATATAAATAATTTCTACTCACATCAATAATGACCAATGATCCAGCTTAACCATGCGACAACAAGATCTTCTTTAAATAGGTTAACGCACAGGACATTACACAATCCACACACAGAGGTGTCAATAACGACTTGAGAATGCAAGAAGGAGAGGGAAGGTTCTAAAACATCACTGAGACAAGATCTAAGACAACGGAAATTCACACAGCCATTCGACACTCAACAAAAGGGTCATTGTGACAAGAACTAGGGTAAACGCCAAACAGAGGGCATTACAGGATGGTTTTCAATTATTAGTGCACATATCTTAAAATCTAAATTTCGTTCAACACAAAATTAAAACCATCGATTTAGGCACAAAATTTCTTGAGCATTATTCCCAATGTTTTAACATCATTATGTTTTTCGAAATATGAAAGGAGCTTTGAAAACAAGGCGTGGACATCCACCAAAGCATTATGAAGAATGAACTTGCAACAAATGTTTAATTTTTAAGTGCCTAAAAATATTTGTCTACAAAATGTGAAAGCATGCAAACTGTTTGACAATCATGAAATGTATAGATTGAGGGATACAGAAAACAATGGGTCCGTTGAAAAGGCCTCAAAACTTTTAAGAAAAATTTGATCCACAAGTATAAAGCTAGAGCCACAACCTTTGGCAACATCATCTCAACTTCTATTAAAATAGGACATTTCAAACTATCTTCTAAAAACCAAAAAAGTCAAAAAATAAATAAGCCACAAGAAACTACTTTATGAGTATGGATAAATGAGGTTTAATCAACTATTAAGGAAAATAAATGTGAGAAATTTATTAATTCACTTCCATATCCTTGTTGGTGGGACATTCCACCACTCATTCCATGTCCCCAAGATGAGGGAGACTTTGTGGTCATGACTCCAGCTCATTGTTATCATTTTCATGATAATTTGTAATTCATATACAATTGCTAATTTATAATTTCTATTATAAAATTATACTAAAAAGTGTGTTATGTAGGTGTATTAATTTAATCTAAAAAGTTGTATATAGGTGTACTCGCAGAGAGGTAAGTTAGAAATCCTATATAAAGGTTACACTTGTTTATTTAAATTGATAAAAATGAATATACGCAATATAGCTTCAAGAAATTTCTTATTAGTCTTTATTATTTATAAGGAAGAAGGCTTGGAAATTTCAAGCTTCATGGTGTAGATATTGGTTTTGAATGAAACCTCTATGAGGCAAAAATAGTTTTAATTTTTTTAAATAAAAATAAAATTTGTTTTACTTTGTGTTGACATTACATGTATGCCCTCCCATGTCCCTCCCAATCTGAAATCGAGTGGGTGTATGATGTGTAAATTTGCAAATAACTTCAATTCAAAGAAAATAATTTGGACATTTTATTTTTTAATTCATGCATCCTATTATAAAATTAATTAACAATTATTAATGACTTTCAACATGAAAAAATGGCACTATTTTAGACTTACATTATAATATATTTAAACACTATAAATCGCACACATGTGACATAATAAAGACGTTGGAAGGAAACTTATTCAACAAGGGTCCGAGTGATCCATGTGGAGGCAAGGTGCGGAACCTTATAATTATAAATTTAGGTAACTCCAAACAATTGCATTTATTATTAATTATTATATGCATGGGTTGTTCTTTTAGAATGATATATATTTAGAAATAAATTTTCCGTTATGATTTTCTATTTATAAATAAAATAAAAATGATTCAAATTTGATAAAACCTATAAATATAAATGTGTATGAAATGAAATTATCCTTCCAGCTGCTTTCATTCAGGGTTCAGATTTGAGCGAATTCAATGATGGAAACTCTTCAAGGAATTCTAGCGGATCTCAGAGCCCAAGCATTCAATTTTAGTTGTCTCAATATTTTAAACCTAATAAAAGAAGTTGTGAAGGGAAATGATGCCTATGCATTACCAGGAGACTGTAAGAACTCCATAAGTGATGCGTTCAGGTCATGCAAACCTCCTCTCTGCCCCTCCTGTAAATATTCTCGCCATTGTGTATTTTATTATTTGAATAACAAGATGACAACGAGATCTATTCAGTCATGCTTTTGTTGTCACAACTACAAAAAGAATTTCACTCTTGGAGGCAACACTTATGTTAGGAAATAAGAGATAAAATATGCGGAACAATCCAACACAGAATCGCAATAGTAGAAACTAATATGTAGAATAATATCATAGATCTAAAAATATAAATGTGTAAAAATTAAAACAAAGACAACACGAGAGACCATATTGAATGTGGTTCACCCAATTTGAGCTACTTATACCAAGAATCACTTGCTCAAATTTTATTACAAGCCACCTCTCTCTCAATACAATACCCTGAGATCCATTTGGAGCTATTCTCAACAAACTCCTTGAATTCACGTGAACACACACACATCTACAATGTACCATCAACCCTACCATATGCACAAAAGAACATAAATAGGTAACTACTTAAGCAGTTTTACAATACAATGGGTACCAAAACTATGGACCAAAACCATCCCATTAACTTATGGGTCAAAAATCTTGTCCATATGAAAAGAACACAATTCACGAGGTATCAAGAACATTTTTAGAGGCCAAAATTTCTTGGGGGCTCTGCCCGAACCTCAAGCAAGAAAACTATGGATTGTGTGCGAGTCTTCAACACTTCCACACATAAAAATAAGCTCCACAACATAACAACTTATGCTAAGATATGCATTGTGAAAAGAGGAAGAATGTTTTCATCGCAACAATGAGAGGATAGAATGGTGATGATAAATCTAGCATGCAATGCATTCTACAAGTTTTATGTTCTGGGAGAATCAATGGTAATGCCACTTTGAATCCGGGTGCATACACCTCAAGAAATCTCTTATCATGCCCACATCTCTTTCCTGCACATCCAAAAGGTTTGAAAATAACTCACATTTCTCATGATGTTGTGAATACAGATGATTTTTTCTTCTTTAGGTGGAATCCATTTCGATGCATTTGGCAATAACAACCTTAACAAATCTAAAATTCCATGTTAAATGCCAAACCCATTGAGACCTCGATGAGTTATGCTTGTAACACCCTGATTTTTGTAAGTTATCTTGGTGATTATTTTTCATACTGTTGTAACTGCTGAAATGAAGGCAAACATGTTAAGATATATTTTGATCTTAAGGGAATGTGTTGCTAATTTGGATTCTTGCATACTGTAATTTGTTTACATGGGACAACAGTTATTATTGCTTGTATGTTGCTGATGTGACGACAAATTTGTCGTATGCTTGCTGAACTCTATATGCGTTGTGGCCTTCTTGTAATCACTTTGTCGATTTACTCTTGAACCGAATTGAAGGTTGATATAAATGTGCAGCACCTGATTTCAGGTATGAACAGTTGGCACGTAGATGCCAACGGAAAAGGTTCGATTCACGAACCATACACTGTCATAACGTGAGACCTCGTAAGGTGAGAAATGCCTGGATACGGGTGGCTCAGGTATGTTAACGAAGGACGAAATGTCCTGCACAGTGTTGAAATTGGAAGTCAGTCGGGAAGACTTGACTGGAAGTTGATTAATTAAATGTTAGGTGTTAAGGGGAAATTAGATCCTAATCTAATCCTAAGTCCTACCTTACATCCTAAACTATTATCCTAAGTGGATTTTTAAATTCTAAAAAGGTGAAAATAGACCTAAGTTCTATTAACCTAAGAACTAGGCTATGACCTAGGTCGAACACTATTGCTAATCCTAAACTAATCCTAACCTAGAAGGGGACGCACAGACCCATGGGAAAGGATAAGGATGAAAGGGTGTTTAATGGCATTAATGTGAGTCCTTACGTGGACAGCGCCAATTTGGCGGGAACAGGAAAAAGATGGAGGTATCTAGTTGGTCATGGAACTAAATTCTGTTTGCATGTAAAATTTGAAATTGGCAACTCGCCAACCCAAGTCGGCGGTGGCGTGAGAAAATAGGGAAAAGGCAGAGCCTTTAATGCAATTAATTTCTCGGTCTTCGCGACCAGCTCGCCTTGGAAAGAGTATGGAGGAATTTTGATTATTTATTGTGTTTGCTCGGGTTTTTGAGAAGTTGCTTTGCATTTGGTTTTTGCTTGGTTCAGTCGAACCAGTTGCGTTTGGTTTTTATCACTATTTCTTTGGAAATCGGAGGCTGTTTGCTGAGCCTGCAGAGGAAGTTGATTGTTGGGAAGCTCGTTGTTGTCGCCGTGGAAGGAAACACCTTCTGTAAACGTGGTTTTCTTCGAGTTTCGAGGAAGAATTTGCAGGCATGTTAAGCCCTTCTCTTTAAAACACTTGCTTTACTTAAGCGTCTCATTAAAACAACCCTACTCTTGGGTTTTGGGTTTATTCAATTTTTCTGTCATTGTTTGAAATGATATGGGTAGAATCGTTTTCTTGTTATTGTGATTCGAACTGTCCTTGCATTTTTAATTGAGTGGAAACACCTCCATGCTGTGTTGGTTTGTTTGACAGTAATGGGGAATTCGTCATGTGTGTTCTGGCTTGTACATGTTGTATGAGTTTTTTTCATTATTGAAACAATCGTTCTTTTGCTAATACTGAATGGAATGATGGAAAGTATTAGGCAAGAGTTGTTGAAGTTGTTTCTTTACTGAAATTATAAGGAAATTATGCTTATGAATACTCAGCTGAGAGTAAATCAATTTCGAGGTGTTTGTTGGTATGAATTCGAACTGGGAAATTCTTTTTAAATGATTTTATGGAATAAAATCTCTACAGGCTGTGCGAGTTGTTGATGTTGTTTCTATACTGAAATTTTAAAAAGGAAATAAGATCCTTTTCCTTCTGCTATTTTGGATTTTGATGGAAATAACATTTGGGTTTTATTTGAGCATATGAACTCGATTGAAGGAAGTAATGGTAATATTTTTATTGCTGTTCCTTTTTCTTGCATAAGAAATAAACGAATAACGTTTTGGGTATTCGTGAAAGTAGGAGAAGTTAACTGTTTTTCTTCTGAACTTGTAAATGATTATATTTCCTTCTTGCTGTGATGGGAAGTTGATTCCATTGCATTTTGTGGTTGCGGTTTGACCTTCTGATTCGAACTATCTTGTGAATACGAACTTGATTTGGATTTCTGTGCAAATAAATGGAAAAATATGGGAATTAGCTTGTTGTCTGAGTCTGTCTTGACTGTACCAAGCTTACGTATTTAACACCCTATGCGGGTTTGCCTTGATAGAGGTATTGATAACTGATTATTGCATTCTAAAGTTCTGTATATCATTATGAGCTTGAAAAGTGTATTTGAGGTAGAAATGTTTGTTTTTCATTATTGAACAATTGTTCTCACTTTTCGAGATGGGTTTGAGTATCGGTATGAAGTAAACACGACTAGGGTGTTCTTATCACATTTTGAAGGAAATGATCGTTTCTTTTATGGAATTATTAAAGAAATGAGTTCTTCCTTCTGCTGTTTTTAATTATGAAGAAATAATAATTGGGTTTCTTTGATCACTTGGATTCGGCTTGACGGAAGTGACAGTGATGATATTTTGATTAATTTCGAGTCTTTGTGTTTTTCCGTTCAAAAAGAATATTGAAATGTTTCGTAGGAATTCTGATTTTGCATAGTCATTTAAAAGAAATGAAATCGACCTGAATAATTCTTGTTGAGTTTGAAGAAAATGGTTGTTTTCTTATTGAAAGGTTAAAGGAATGAAATTTTCTCTTTTTGCTATTTGAATTCTGGAAATAGCAATTATAGAGCTTTACTGTGCAATATGAATTGGTCTTGCTGTAGGTAACAACAATGTGCAAATTGTTATTATGAACTATATGCGTTCATGGATATAGAAGGTCATGTGAATAAGTGATTACGTGATTGTATAACTGTTTATTTGGTTAAAATATACAGTGAAAGAAGTATGGAGTCTTCTAGTACAGTAAGTACATAGTATGCATCTTTATACTGCTTGTTCTATGATAATACGATGTTTTACTAACCTGTTTATGGCATTCGTATGAGCCTGAATTAAATGAAGTATTGATAAGGACGATAAGTTCTTCCTTGTTTTCATTTAAAGCTGATTATGAATGAAATTATTCTTGCTGCTGGAAAGTGAATTCCGAATGGATTTTGTAAGTTTCACTCTGAACTGTTATCTTGATTTGTGTCTCGTTTGGATTCAATTTTTAGGACAGTCATGAGGAAAGAAATAGGAATGTGGATGGATAACTTGGAAAATGATCTTTTCTTCTCTCATACAGTTGGAAATCTGTAATCGTTTAGGAACGAATTTTGTATTTGCTTGGGTATAAGCAACTATATTTATTGTTGTTTGCTTTCTCGTCTGTACTTGATTGCTTGGAATCAAATGAGATGCATGAACTGAAAGGAAAGTAATTGGTTTACATTTCAGTTAAGTTTTTACCCTTTGCATTTATTACTAATGAAAGGAATGGAAAGGATAACAGTTATGTTATAACAACAGTATGCTACTTGTATTCCTAAACTTTACAAATGTTGTAATCTGGAACTTTGAAGGAAATTGTTTCTTGTATGGTTATGTGGGAAATAGGACAGCAATTCTTTGGCTAATTGGGATGGTATTTTGATGGTTCAGTTGTTATGCTATCCATTCTTTTTGATGCTTAATTCTTGATTGATGTTCATACTGTCGTTTCATAAAAGCAGGGTTCTTTTATTGAGACAGTTAATTAGAAGCACCTCATTTTAATGACAAGTGCTTAATATGCTCTGGATTTAATGAATCGACCGTCGCAAGTAATTTTGCGAGATGGAATTTGATTAGAACAAAGACATGGATATTTTTATGCTTCTTTGATTGTTCAGAAGATGAATTGTATTTGTTAGTTATTATTCCTCTACAAGGAATTGTGAAAAGAAGAAAGTACATTCTTCTATCCTTGAGTTGTAATGATGTTTTATATAAACAAAGTCGGTCAATTTGGATTAGCAGATGTATGGATTATTGTAATGCCGTTCATTGTCTTTGGCGAAAGCGTCATGTCCCCAAAGCGTGGGGCTCAAAAATAAGTTAAAATAAAATTTTGCTATGGTAAGCGGCATTGGTTCAAGCGCCTTTCCTCCCGGTTGGTGGCCGCACCTAACCATTTATTAAAACATTGACTTACCATCTCTGTCACATGGTTCGCCTCTTCGACCCAAAACCACGAATGTTTGTTTTGCACTCCATCAGATGTTGCAACTGATGAATTGATACATCGTGTTCTGGACAGTGGATTCTCAAAAATGGTCTATGCAGCGATTCGGTGGAGTCTGAGCCTTTTTTTTTGCAACGAGTTACGATGACGAGTGTCACGTTTAGAATGGGGAACCGTTGGTGTTGATCCTGGTGTTCTGGTTGCACGCGACCAGTCGTGATCAGTTGTGCAAAATCTTGCAGCTGTAGTTGAAGAACGAGATAAAGTTTTGGTTGAGCTGTCTTGCCTTTTCATTTTGGGAAGTCGCTTCTGTCCAGGTGGCGAATCTAACATGGAAGAAGCTCGATCAAACCTTGAGGCAAGTTTTGCAATGAGGCTGAGAGTGCTATTTCACCATTGTTTCTAGTTGTTTCACCATCGCTTGACCTTTGATATGGTCGTTTCTTGGAAGTGGGTTGATTGAGTATTGCTCGGATCTGTTCTCATTCTTTTTGGTTGTAGTATGGGGATTCTCTGTCCAGTTTTTGATTGGGATGGAATGGAGATTGAATGACTAAAACCGTGAATATACTCAAAACTTTGTTTTTTTTTTTGGATGGATTTTAGTTGTGTTGTCCGTGTCAGGAGCTTCAGTCATCCTGGTGATGGATCGGGGAGTGTGATGTGAAATGTGGATTAAACGGATTTTCCCCCAAAAGCAAGCCTTTTATCTAATAGACTGTGAAAGCCTTGTGTTGTTAATTGAGGCTCCTGCTGTCATTATTTTGCAATTTCAAACCCAATCTAGATTTTGGGTCATTTCAAAATTCAGATCTCATCCCTTCGAAATCCGTAGGAAATAGAAATTAGAATCAAACCCTATAGTATCAGCTTCTGGCATATTTCAATTGCAGATTCATACAACTCTGTGTCGAGTGTCAATTTGGGTTTGACTGCAATGATCACACTTTACTGCTAGTTTTGTGCTAATATACAAATGGGTTTGCCCCATGCTAGTGTTTTGTTTCACATTTCACTTGGGTGGGCAGACTGCAGGCCAATATGAGATATAGTGAACCAATGGCTGCCCCATCGAGACAGAGTTATCAATTCTCAGCTCAGTTGGACAAGGATTGCTTTATCTGTTATAGGCAGCTTGTTTACCCTAATGAGGCTGTGCAACCCGATGCACACATCTTTACCGCAAGCCTTGCCTAGCTTATGTGCTTGCGAAGTACTACTAGTGGCATGCCCTTATGATGGGTATTTGGTCATCGATCTGCATTCCATTTGAAGGCATTGCAAGAGGCAAATCCAGATCTTGCTTCTGCCGATGCTTTATAGGATGTGTGACAGTTCATTTCTGTACCCCCAAAGCAGCTGCATTGAAGCAATCTAGTGTTTGGATAGCCACCTATTGCATCCTTCTAGTCGTGCCTTCAAAAGGGAATCCTGGTGTGGTATATTGCAAGAAAAGACTAGTGAAGCAGAGGAAAAACGAAGGCGTGTGGGTACAGAAAGTGATCCTGCGGATGTTCACGACTGGTGGATGCGTTAAACAGGCAAGATAGACTAACCATATACATAATATGCTAGTATCTAATAACCTCTTGAAATGAAACTTTTTCTTTCTAGAAATTGGTTTAAATCTGTGATTTTGTGGATTTGCGTTCAGTACATGGTTAACAGTTTGTTACTTCTGGATTTGCCTCTGTTGGTTGTTCTTGTTGACGTGATCAACCCATTTATATATATATAAAACAAACAAAGGTTCTCAGTGTATGCTTTGATTGATCACATGGAATATATATATATGTATATATAATTTTAAAGTTACTTCCTTCTGCAAAAATGTCGTTGTTTCTTTTGTGAACCTGGGTATGTAATCGCCCTAGAACGTTGCAGCATTGACTAGTATTGGTTTCTTGTTATGTTGTTGCCCTAGAGGAAAACATACAGTTAAATTATTATTATTATTTTTATGATAAGCGTGATTATGCACTTCGTGTATTGTGCAAATTATTAGGGCTTTTGGAAATTATAAGTTCAATATATATGCTTGTTAAGAAGGAAGTTTTGGGCCGAAAATATGTCCTGGGTTGATAGAAGGGCATAAATTATTGATAGAACCCCATTTTGATTCTACTCTTTCGATGAGTAAAATTTGATAAAATTAATGACCTTTATGGTGTTAAGATATGGTATGTTGATGATTCCTTGTGTGATCGATTTAATCATGTATCGACATAATGCCTTGATGGAGTAAGGTAATATCTTTCATGGTTCGTGAAAGTTAAGGTTTTCATCAACTGCTTAAGGTAACATGAAGTTCCTTAATTTAGTCAAACTTGTTTGTACTTCCTTCTTGATGAGTGACCTTTCATTGCAAATTTAGAATGATTGTGATGGAAGGTCGTGAATATATTTTGTTGTCAAAAAGGGAAAAGAAGTTATGGAATAGTTTGTTTATGTGTCGAACATAATAATTGTGATTACATCGTTATAGAGTTCATTATTGGAGGATATCTATCTTCAATGGCCTGTTATGTGTTTAATCTCTGCATAGGTTACCATAAACTTAGTGATGGGATGTAAATTAAGGAGAGTTGAGAGACCTTTTCTCTTGTATACATCGTTTATGATATTAGGAAGTGAGTTGACGTCGGAAAATTCCAACCAAGTCTAGATTCATGGTTATGTTCCTCTAGAACAGGAGGGTTATAAATCTAAGGTATTATGAAAATTGCAAGGATTTGTTTAGAGTACTAGATTGCCTATTCAACTTGGGTATTAATGAGGCTTGTTGCTATTCCGGCCTTGGTTATGTTCGGTGAGGTAAGTCTGTTAGGCAATACCTATTCGGACATTCTTACCGTCCTTTCCACTCATCCTTATTAGCTATGAAGTCACTTATTACATAAGATATAATGGTTGTGGGTTTTAAAATAAGATTTTCATCCTTTAAACCTTTTCGATTACATGATGGAACTTTTTTTTTACCCTCGTTTGTTTATAGCCTATTAGACCTATGGCCCTACGGAACGATTCCAAAACTTTATCCTTTTGGCAGCTAAGATCGGGTCTGGTTTTTATCTTTTGTCTTCACCTTGGGAATGTGGATTGATGGGTTACACTTTAGATTTCAATCATGTAATCTACGGGATTACATGATTGAAATCCTAATACTCTCAACTCTTGTGTCTAATCATTTAAATTTCATAGTCTTGCGTATTTGGTTGTCAAACTTTTGTAGTTTTAGAGGTATCTTCATAACTAAAACTTATGGTTTTCTTCTTAGTTGATATGTTGAAAATTATATCTTGTTTTAAAAGGTTGTTAGAGGTTAGAACTTTGATCCATTTCCTGAGATAGAATGTTTCCTTTCATGGTATTGTTAGCTAGTAGCTTATTGTTGCTATGTATAGTCTTATCTTGCTCAGTTCTCGCGAACTGACTCAGGTTATTAATTGTTGCAGATGGCTTACGTGGTTAGACGATGGAAAGACTTGTAGATTATTGCATAAATCTTGGTTATGATGTTCCTTTGTATGAATGTGTATTATGTTATAAAATTTGGAAAGGGCCTTTGGACATTTTAGAAGAAGGGTCAGTGCCTAGTAAATGTATTGTAAAGTATTGTTGTTGTAACTGTTGAAACTTTGGCTTGTTTGGTTATCATGTGAAAGATGAAATTTTGATTACCGCTTGGTTATGTGATATTCTAGTGAATTTTAATCCTTAGAATAGTAGCGGGGCATGTCCCATGTTATTACTCTCTTGCTCCCTAGTCTTGGTTCGATAGAGATGGTATGTCCCTTTGATTTGTGCACCGTGTTGGAATGAATTGATATAACCTTGTTTGTTTCCGCAAACGAGTACTGTTAAACTTTGCTCTTGAGTTAAAACGTTGAGTTGTAAATCCTCCTAAGGCATAGTAGCAATGAGTTTGTAAGCACTATAAAGTGAACTGGATAGTCCTTATAAAAGTAAAACTAAAATTTATATAGATGAATATATTAATGTAGATGTGATCTACTCGATAGCATTGAGACCTGGAACAATCAAGAGGAAACTATCTTTGTAACGAAATATGATTACTTATTTCTTTCCTGAGCCAAACCAATAAACACTATCCTTTTTCAGTGAAACCTTAAATGATCTCATGGTGAAATCAATGGTTAGATTTTAGAAAATGATAGGATTTAATAAGTAGGAGTGAAAGTGATTAATAAAACCTTAAATTTCTCTTTATCGTTTGAAATGTTCCCCTTTGTCAAACTTAATTAAGTAAAGTCTAGATGGAACATTTAACCAATCTCGATAAACACTTTGATAGTAAACAATGTGACCCTGAAGCTAAATTCTGTTGTCCTGTTCTATTAATCCTTGCCTTGATTCATGGTGATATTTCTTAAGCAAGGTCAAAGTTTGATCCTTAAACAGGAAGGTTATTGTTATGAACCCTAAGCGGTACTTCCCACTCAATCGGAGCTTATGCCTTCACCTGTGCAATAGAGGTGTGGAACATGTGTTAGTGACTTGAGCAAGATTAATTAACCTTGTAAGAAATGGAAAATGTTCTAAAATCAAATGAATAAGAAAGATTTGGACATAAAATTTGATGATCCTAGTTTGGAAAGCTTGGCCTTAAGCTATTTAGTCAATAGTTGAAAATAAAGAAGTTCTCCCTTGTGAAAAGAATTGTGTGAATCATTACATGAAATTTTATAAGAACGTAAGTTAAGAATTAAGAGACACTTTAGTAAACAAGAAAATTTAACAAGAAATTCCTCATGGGTTGCCCTAGTTGTGAGTGTGTCATGTGGATTGGACTTCCATGTTGTCTTGTCAAAAGAAGAGTACATTGTCCTTGATATGTGTGAACGTTTCCATGCTGACCTTGTGGTCTCCCCGTAACAAGTGGTTCCTAGTGTTGGTTGTAACCTTGTGACGACATGTTGTGTCGTGTTGTGTCAAAGCAAGTCGAAAAAAAAAAAAGTTATCCTGTATTTCACTGTGTTGTCCTTGTGTTGGTATTTTTGGGTCGTTACACTTTGGTATCAGAGCGTAGGTTCATGCTCTCGAACCTATGGGCCAGATTGGTGTTATATGATGATGTTACGTGGTGGTGGTGATGTTACATGATGATACTGTATGATGATGATGATGTTGCATGATGGTGGTGGATATTGGAAGAGTAATGTGCTTTAAACGTGATGTGATTATTGTCGTAATTGTGATATTGTGAACGCACGTGATGTGTATGTCACTTAGTGCGTGTTTGTTATCATGTTGATATGTTGGGGATGGGAGTATTCTCCCTCCTTCTTGTGGATTCTATGAAGAGTTCACGTGTGAATTACTGTTTGTGACATGTGAAAAGAATTATAATGTGGATGACGTAGTGTTGGAGCATTGTGGCATATTGTGATATGTGGGTGTATCAATGTGTTGTGTGACTAGATTGATGTTAAAAGAAAGGAGTTGTATCATGATGTTGTTACCATACTTCTGAAGAAATGTGTGTACCACCTTGTTATGTAGCAATGGATGTTATGTTGTGATGTATTATGTTCATCGTATGTATGACTGTGCAAATATGTAATGCTTCATGCTGTGATTTGGGGTCATATGGTGAGTGTATGAACCCTATCGTATGGTGATTGCACTTTGGGTGCAGAATGTGGTAAAGTGATGTATTACGCCCTGTGGATGTATGATCGTGATCTACCCTGTATACATACCATACGTGAGACGTTATGGTAGTTATGTGTGTGCCACCGTTATGTTAGTACTGTTGTTGTATGTTATGTTGTGAACCTTACGCTAACCGATCCTGGAGGAAATCGGTAGAAGTGTATGTTGAGAGTGAGGAATGGTGTACCATGGGTCAATAACTCGAGCTAAAACTCGGTTTAGTAGATAACATGTGATTCTTTCCTCTCTCCCTATGTGGTTGTATGTATGCAACCTTAGTGTACCTATGACTATGTTTAGCCTTGTCGAAGGGTGGCGGGATGATTCGGATGGAGGTGATGACGGTTGTATTATTGATATGTATTTTACGAGATGAGGCTTGATGTTCCGAGTGCAAGAACTCGTTGAGTACCCCTTTGGTGGCTAGATAAGGCCACACAGGTTATATCGTAATGTGACATTATTATAAGTTGATTTTATTTGTAAATTGAGCTTTTACTTTATTTTGCAAGGACCAACATCTTTTCTTGATTGCAATGCTTTACAATTTGGGCATTTCCTTGGTTTGTGGCACTAACATGGGGATTTTGATACTAACTTTGGCTATTTGGCCATTTATTTTAGCTTGATTTGGGGTCTTCTTTTAAATTTGGAATTCTTACCGCCTTGCCCAAGGCTTGTACTTTGCCACTTGGCACTTTGATTGGATTGTTGTGCTGGTTCTAATGTCGTGATGTGTGGAATAGGGTCATGGGATGCACCATGGATTGGTTGGACCTATGGACCCACTTCGTTGTATGGGGGTACGCCCCAAGGGGTACATATAACTAGTGGGTTGTTGAACCACGCGTTATTATGTCACTTGGGTTAGGAGTGTTCGAACTCTATGTGTCTTGGACCATGGGGACAACCGGCCTCCTTGAGGGAGGCATAAGAGTTTGAGGGAGGCATAAGAGACTTGAGGGAGGCATAAGAGTTTGAGGGAGGCATAAGAGTTTGAGGGAGGCTTATGATATTTGTCTGTATGGTTGATGTTTCAGGATATATGTTGAGTTATTGTGATGTTTGGTAGTGGTCTTTTGATGTATGTGTTACTCATGTCAGATGGATATGTGTTGTGATGTTGTGGACATGTCATTGATCCCCTTGTGGACACTATGTACCTGTGGCATTTGTTTGGTGTTATGTGAGTTTTTCATTGATGCAAATTGAGGAAATGTCTAGTGGATTGTAGTACTGTTTTGGTTAAGTATTTTGGTATGTCAGTCATTGATGTGTGTCGAGTACTATGTTATGTGGAGTGTGCCTATTCTATTCCGTATTTGAGTAACCTTTTTGTGGTGTAATACAATCTTGAAGTATATACTTGCGTGCTTGTGAATCTGTAGTGTCTTGTGAACCTGATAGGGTGTTGTGTTAGCAGTTCATGTTGGGCACCCACAATAAAGAATGAACAAAAAATCTTCAATGATGAAATTTTAAAAGCAATTAAACTAAGAATAATGCTAATGGAAAGAGACTAATGAAAATAACAAACAAGAAAGAACTGCCAATCTTCACAGAACATTGAAAGTTAAAAATTCTACCAAATATTCCTAAGGCTACCTTGTGACCGTGCTTTAATCAACTAAAATTTTAAACCATAGGGTGTGTTTTCTTCTTTATCTATCCCTTGTTGCGTACCATTTCCTTTCCTCTGTGTAATGTCGCATCGAGGACGATGCTTTCTTAAGGGGAGGAGAATGTAATGCCGTTCATTGTGCTGCTGGCAGGTGTCCTGTCCCCAAAGCGTGGGGCTCCAAAAATAAGTTAAAATAAAATTTTGCTATGGTAGCTGGCAGTGGTTGAAGCGCCTTTCCTCCTGGTTGGTGGCCGCACCTGCCCATTTATTAAAACATTGACTTACCATCTCCTATCACGTGGTCTGCCTCTTCTGCCCCAAAACCACGAATGCTTGTTTTGCACTCCATCAGATGTTGCAACAGATGAATTGCTACAGCGTGTTCTGGACAGTGGATTCTCAAAAATGGTGCTGTACAGGCAGTTCAGTGGAGTCGCAGGCTTTTTTTTTGCAATGAGTTCCAGCGGACAGGTCACGTTTAGAATGGGGAACCGTTGGTGTTGATCCTGGTGTTCCGGTTGCACGCGACCAGTCGTGATCAGTTGTGCAAAATCTTGCAGCTGTAGTTGAAGAACGAGATAAAGTTTTGGTTGAGCTGTCTTGCCTTTTCATTTTGGGAAGTCGCTTCTGTCCAGGTGGCGAATCTAACATGGAAGAAGCTTGATCAAACCTTGAGGCAAGTTTTGCAATGAGGCTGAGAGTGTTGTTTCACCTTCTTTTTTAGTCAAGTTTTCACCATTTCCTGGGTTGTTTGCTTTGTAGGTCGTTTCTTGGAAGTGGGTTGATTGGGTATTGCTCGGATCTGTTCTCATTCTTTTTGGTTGCAGTATGGGGATTCTCTGTCTAGTTTTTGATTGGGATGGAATGGAGATTGAATGACTAAAACCGTGAATATACTCAAAACTTTGTTTTTTTGGATGGATTTTAGTTGTGTTGTCCGTGTCAGGAGCTTCAGTCATCCTGGTGATGGATCGGGGAGTGTGATGTGAAATGTGGATTAAACGACTTTTCCCCCAAAATCAAGCTGTTATCTAATAGATTTGTGAAAGCCTTTTGTTGTTAATTGAGGCTCCTATTTGTCATTATTTTGCAAGTTCGAACCCAATCTAGATTTTGGGTCATTTCAAAATTCATATCTCATCCCTTCGAAATCAGGAAATAGAAATTAGAATCAAACCCTATAGTATCAGCTTCTGGCATATTTCAATTGCAGATTCATACAACTCTGTGTTGAGTGTCAATTTGGGTTTGACTGCAATGATCACACTTTACTGCTAGTTTTGTGCTAATATACAAATGGGTTTGCCCCATGCTAGTGTTTCGTTTCACATTTCACTTGGGTGGGCAGTCTGCAGGCCAATATGAGATATAGTGAACCAATGGCTGCCCCATCGAGACAGAGTTATCAATTCTCGAAAGCTTAGTTGGACAAGGATTGCTTTATCTATTATAACAATTTGCTTGTTTACCCTAATGAGGTGCATGCAACCCGATGCACACATCTTTACCACAAGCCTTGCCTAGCTTATGTCTTTGAGTACTAGTTTAGGGCCTGCCCTTATGATGGGTATTTGGTTACTGATACAGATTCGAAGGCATTGCAAGAGGCAAATCCGGTTCTGGCTGATGCTATAGGCTGTGTGACAGTTCATTGCCTGTACCCCCCCCAAAGCAGCTGCATTGAAGCAATCTAGTGTTTGGACAGCCACCTATTGCATCCTTCTAGTCGTGCCTTCAAAAGGGAATCCTGGTGTGGTATATTGCAAGAAAAGACTAGTGAAGCAGAGGACAAAGCGAAAGGCGTGTGGGTATGTGATCCCTGCTTGGATGTTCATGCCCGGTGGATGCGTTAAAACAGGCAAGATAGACTAACCATATACATAATATGCTAGTATCTAATAACCTCTTGAAATGAAACTTTTTCTTTCTAGAAATTGGTTTAAATCTGTGATTTTGTGGATTTGCGTTCAACACATGGTTAATCAGTTTGTTACTTCTAGATTTGCCTCTGTTGGTTGTTCTTGTTGCGTGATCAACCCATTTTATATATATATATATATATATATATATATATAAAACAAACAAAGGTTCTCGGTGTATGCTTTGATTGATCACATGGAAATATATATATGTATATATAATTTTAAAGTTACTTCCTTCGCAAAAATGTCGTTGTTTCTTTTGTGAACACAGGTATGTAATCGCCCTAGACGTTGCGGCATTGACTAGTATTGGTTTCTTGTTATGTTGTTGCCCTAGAGGAAAACATACAGTTAAATTATTATTATTATTTTTATGATAAGCGTGATTATGCACTTCGTGTATTGTGCAAATTATTAGGGCTTTTGGAAATTAGAAGTTCAATATATATGCTTGTTAAGAAGGAAGTTTTGGGCCGAAAATATGTCCTGGGTTGATAGAAGGGCATAAATTATTGATAGAACCCCATTTTGATTCTACTCTTTCGATGAGTAAAATTTGATAAAATTAATGACCTTTATGGTGTTAAGATATGGTATGTTGATGATTCCTTGTGTGATCGATTTAATCATGTATCGACATAATGCCTTGATGGAGTAAGGTAATATCTTTCATGGTTCGTGAAAGTTAAGGTTTTCATCAACTGCTTAAGGTAACATGAAGTTCCTTAATTTAGTCAAACTTGTTTGTACTTCCTTCTTGATGAGTGACCTTTCATTGCAAATTTAGAATGATTGTGATGGAAGGTCGTGAATATATTTTGTTGTCAAAAAGGGAAAAGAAGTTATGGAATAGTTTGTTTATGTGTCGAACGTAATAATTGTGATTACATCGTTATAGAGTTCGTTATTGGAGGATATCTATCTTCAATGGTATGTTATGTGTTTAATCTCTGCATAGGTTACCATAAACTTAGTGATGAGATGTAAATTAAGGAGAGTTGAGAGACCTTTTCCTTGTATACATCGTTTATGATATTAGGAAGTGAGTTGACGTCGGAAAATTTCAACCAAGTCTAGATTCATGGTTATGTTCCTCTAGAACGGGAGGGTTATAAATCTAAGGTATTATGAAAATTGCAAGGATGTGTTTAGAGTACTAGATTGCCTATTCAACTTGGGTATTAATGAGGCTTGTCGCTATTCCGGCCCTGGTTATGTTCAGTAGGTAAGCTGTTAGGCAATACCTATTCCGGACATTCTTACCGTCCTTTCCACTCATCCTTATTAGCTATGAAGTCACTTATTACCTAAGATATAATGGTTGTGGGTTTGAATATAAGATTTTCATCCTTTAAACCTTTTCGATTACATGATGGAACTTTGTTTTTACCCTCGTTGTTTGTTTATAGTCTATTAGACCTATGGCCCTACGGAACAATTCCAAAACTTTATCCTTTTGGCGGCTAAGATCAGTCTGGTTTTTATCTTTTGTCTTCACCTTGGGAATGTGGATTGATGGGTTACACTTTAGATTTCAATCACGTAATCTACGGGATTACATGATTGAAATCCTAATACTCTCAACTCTTGTGTCTAATCATTTAAATTTCATAGTCTTGCGTATTTGGTTATCAAACTTTTGTAGTTTTAGAGGTATCTTCATAACTAAAACTTATGGTTTTCTTCTTAGTTGATATGTTGAAAATTATATCTTGTTTTAAAAGGTTGTTAGAGGTTAGAAATTTGATCCATTTCCGAGATAGAATGTTTCCTTTCATGTTATTGTTAGCTAGTAGCTTATTGTTGCTATGTATAGTCTTATCTTGCTCAGTTCTCGTGAACTGACTCATGTTATTAATTGTTGCAGATGGCTTATGTGATTAGATGATGGAAAGACTTGTAGATTATTGCATAAATCTTGGTTATGATGTTCCTTTGTATGAATGTGTATTATGTTATAAAATTTGGAAAGGGCATTTGGACATTTTAGAAGAAGGGTTGAGTGCCTAGTAAATGTATTGTAAAGTATTGTTGTTGTAACTGTTGAAACTTTGGCTTGTTTGGTTATCATGTGAAAGATGAAATTTTGATTACCGCTTGGTTATGTGATATTCTAGTGAATTTTAATCCTTAGAATAGTAGCGGGGCATGTCCCATGTTATTACTCTCTTGCTCCCTAGTCTTGGTTCGATAGAGATGGTATGTCCCTTTGATTTGTGCATTTGTGTTGGAATGAATTGATATAACCTTGTTTGTTTCCGGAAACGAGTACTGTTAAACTTTTCTCTTGAGTTAAAACGTTGAGTTGTAAATCCTCCTAAGGCATAGTAGCAATGAGTTTGTAAGCACTATAAAGTGAACTGGATAGTCCTTATAAAAGTAAAACTAAAATTTATATAGATGAATATATTAATGTAGATGTGATCTACTCGATAAGCATTGAGACCTAGAACAATCAAGAGGAAACTATCTTTGTAACGAAATATGATTACTTATTTCTTTCCCGAGCCAAACCAATAAACACTATCCTTTTACAGTGAAACCTTAAATGATCTCATGGTGAAATCAATGGTTAGATTTTAGAAAATGATAGGGTTTAATAAGTAGGAGTGAAAGTGATTAATAAAACCTTAAATTTCTCTTTATCGTTTGAAATGTTCCCCTTTGTCAAACTTAATTAAGTAAAGTCTAGATGGAACATTTAACCAATCTCGATAAACTCTTAACTTCAATGAAAGTTTGATAGTAAACAATGTGACCCTGAAGCTAAATTCTGTTGTCCTATTCTGTTAATCCTTGCCTTGATTCATGGTGATATTTCTTAAGCAAGGTCAAAGTTTGATCCTTAAACAAGAAGGTTATTGTTATGAACCCTAAGCGGTACTTCCCACTCAATCGGAGCTTATGCCTTCACCTGTGCAATAGAGGTGTGGAACATGTGTTAGTGACTTGAGCAAGATTAATTAACCTTGTAAGAAATGGAAAATGTTCTAAAATCAAATGAATAAGAAAGATTTGGACATAAAATTTGATGATCCTAGTTTGGAAAGCTTGGCCTTAAGCTATTTAGTCAATAGTTGAAAATAAAGAAGTTCTCCCTTGTGAAAAGAATTGTGTGAATCATTACATGAAATTTTATAAGAATGTAAGTTAAGAATTAAGAGACACTTTAGTAAACAAGAAAATTTAACAAGAAATTCCTCATGGGTTGCCCTAGCTGTGAGTGTGTCATGTGGATTGGACTTCCATGTTGTCTTGTCAAAAGAAGAGTACATTGTCCTTGATAGGTGTGAACGTTTCCGTGCTGACCTTGTGGTCTCCCCCGTAACAAGTGGTTCCTAATTTTGGTTGTAACCTTGTGACGACATGTTGTGTCGTGTTGTGTCAAAGCAAGTCGAAAAAAAAGTTATCCTATATTTCACTTTGTTGTCCTTGTGTTGGTATTTTTGGGTCGTTACAATTATGAAATGGATTGATGAATACGAATACAAGTGTGATATTTTAATAACTATATCAGTTTGATATTGTTGATTAAATTGGAAATATAATGTTATTTCTTGATTTCGATTATTTTATTGTCCTTGGATGGATTTTAAAAAAGAAGCTCGATATCTATTCTTACCTAAATGCAACTTTCAAGTTGAAATGTGCAATTAGTTCATACTTGGGGTTAAGATGAATTTTTAATTGACATTAAAGGGATTAGGAAGAATATGTTTCCATAACTGATAGGTATTCAGGATTAGCTTGGAAGCTAAGGAATATCAATTAACTTAGGAGTAGCCAAACTTCGTTTTCGAACTCCATTAATAGCCTCGTATGTTAAATTCAGAAAGAAAGGATATGGGATAAATATATCCAGGGCTAATGGACCTTAACTATGTAAGGTTAAGGAGAATAAATGAATACATTTATTGGGAATTAGACCTCGTTTAAATGACGTCTAATAAGCTGGAATTCTGAATTTAGTTACAGTTGTGAAAACTTGGTTAAGTTTAATAGGTTAAACTTATCACGTCCGTCGGTAACGGGCTGCTTAATCCAATGATTAAGAAGAGAACCAAGTAGAGAAAATGCAACCCTTCGGTACGAAGGAGAAGATGCATAGCAAGCTAGAAGATGGATTTAGTCTCTCTTAGCTATATACAACTGTAACGGGAACAAGGATAAAGGATCAGCATGGTTGCTGAAAGTTGATCTTAAATATTAAGATCATATCCAAATCACTTGAGCAGGATGTGTACTCTCGATGGGAGGATTCCGTAGGACATTGACATACGCCAGCTACAGCACGGTGTCTTCATGAAGACAGGTCTTCATGACGACACAATGTTATAGCTGACATATTACAATGCCCTCCCGAATTAAAACATCAAGAATACATAGGCTGAATGTTAAGTTCTTGGCTGGGGATAGGAGTATGATCACGTATACGGAGTGACTCCGGAGGACTAAAGATAACTAGACACACGGAGTCGTGGGGAACGACACCGTATGTCTGCGTATCTTTAGTCACCATGAGTGCCTTCCTATATTCGTTCATATTGCTAGTTGGAAATTGGAAGTTTGAATCTGACCTTAAATTGAAAGGACTGGTAGGAACCAGGAAAGACCATTCTAGATAACAGGTGAAGTGAGGTGAAGGACGTATTCCATTGGTGTGTATCACATCCAGGAATATGATCATGCAAAGCATGTGAAAATCTTTGGCCAAAGTATCGCAAGTGCTGGTTGCGTTGTCCTAATCACTTAATTTAAGATGCAGGATGTCAGATGAATATCAGTAACAGATATTCAGATAGGCTTCTTAAATGGATCACTTCGATAACCGGAAACGGTTAAGAGAACTTGTATATATAATATACTATGCATGAATGAACATGAAGGATCGGTAGTTGCCGAGTCATGAAATGAGAGATCGTTGAAACTCCGAGCCATGAAAATGGGAGATCGGGCAGTCCTTCGAGTCATTTACAACAGCATATAGAATCTATTATAAGATTGAATGGCACTGAATGTGTGTTCCATATTGCAAATATGTGAACAGAGAACATTAGTTTTAAAAGGAAATTGTGTGTTCCAAACTGTATTGTTTGGGCAAGAGAACAATTATTAAAACTTGAACGTGTGTTTGAATTATATAATTCATAACAGAGAACGTTATATATATATATATATATATATATATATATATATATATATATATATATAAAATTTCCCTTGTTCTAGTATCTTAAAATGGGGATGTTACATCTTGGTATCAGAGCTGAAGGTTGCAGCTCTTGGACCTAATGAGTCCACGATATTAATAAGGTTTACATTTTCTTATTGAACAAAAAATGGTCAGAACAAGAGGGAATGCTGCGAATAACCCGTTACAGGGTGGAGAAGCAGCTACTGCTCAAAAGCTGGATGAAATCCTTGCTGCCCTACTTGATACGAGGATCGTTTGACGACTGCTGGAACAGCAGTCAATGGGCAATGAAGAGGAGGAAGATGAAGCTGAAATAAATGATCAGCCGCCTCCTGTGGACAACATCAACGGAGGGAATCCGGGTGTTGATAATAATAATGTAATTGCTCCTAATCCCCCTGAAAATAAAAGGGCAAGATTAGCAGCTGAACTTACAAATGATATAAAGAGAATAAGTCCTCCAAAGTTTGATGGAACAACCCTTGGGGACGGAGCTGAGAATTGGCTCAGTGAAATGGAGAAATACTTTGCAGTAAGAAACTTCTCCGAAGAGACCAAAGCGATATGGGGAGCATATCAGCTTTCTCATGAAGCATCATCATGGTGGGACAACTGTAAGGTTGAGTTGAATATTGTTGAATCAGACATAACTTGGGATCAATTTAAGGGTTATTTTAGGCAACGATGGCTGCCTCAACTCTATTTTGATAGGAAAATGACTGAATTTCAGAACTGGTCGCAAGGAAGGCTATCGGTGACGGAATACTGGGAAGGGTTTACTAAACTCCTTAAGTATGTGCCGCAGTACCAAGCTGACGAGAAGTTCAGAATACAGAAATTCATAATGGGATTGAATCCCATCATTGGTGGCAAAGTGGATGTCCACGGCCCAACCACCATGGATGGAGTTGTCGAAAAGGCAATCAGACAGGAACAGAAATTGAGAGCAATATCTGCTCACAGGGAAGAGATAAGGAAGAAGATTCCCAATTCTTCTTCATCTCTTGCACCAAAAAGGGGACCTTGGAAAAGGTTTGGTGTGAAAAACAAAATTGTTGTGGATAACAACAAGAAATCTGTGATGAACAGACTTGTAAATAACATGTGGAACAGCTTCGCGAAAGTTAGTGGCAATGGACAGAAGTCCTATGGGAGCCAGAATGATAACTTCAAAGCTGGTAACAAATTTGAGCCTAGAAAAGGGCCAGTTGGAGGATGCTTCAACTATGGAAAGGACCACTATGCGAATCACTGTCCTCTGAAGAAGGATGATCGTGGTCAGCAGCATAGGATACACACTGCAGTGGCTAACAGACAAGCTGAAAAGCAAATTACGCTTATAGAAGTTCTGGGTAAGTTATTCGGTACACCTGTAGTCATACTTTTTGATCTTTTGGAGCTATTAAATGCTTTATTTCTGCTAAACTTGTAATGAAATTAAAAATAAAGGTTGAACGAATGGATAAAACATGGACAGTGCATTATGGGAATAATGTTGTCCATACAGTTGAAATGTGCCTTTTTGGGGCAATTCTTGACTTGCCTAGTTTCTCCACCGAAGTTGACTTGTATGTCACTCCTCTAGGATCATATGATATCATTATTGGAGTTAACTGGTTGGCTGAACATAAGGCAAAGGTCGACTGTTATGAAAAACAAATTTGTTGTTTCGATGACCTGCAGAAAGCAAAGCAGTCATTCAAGGTGTAAAACGTGAAGTTGCAGTTAGGAAACTGACAGCTATGCAACTAAAAAGGGCTAAAAACAGAGGCTACACCTTGTATGCAGTAAAAATGATAGAAAATGCTGAGGAAGATAATGATTTCATGGAAAGATATCCATTGTTTAGGGTTTCCCGATGTCTTTCTAGAGGAACCGCTGAGTCTTCCACCCAAACGTGAGTTTGACTTTGCAATAGAAATCAAACCGGGAACTGAACCCATATCTAAGGCACCTTATAGGATGACCACCATCGAGTTGGTAGAGCTAAAGGCTCAGTTACAAGAACTTTTGACTAAGGGGCTGATAAGACCGAGCGTCTCACCTTGGGGAGCGCCGGTAATTTTTGTAAAGAAAAAGGATGGCACATTGAGGCTGTGCATTGATTACAGAATGCTGAACAAGGCAACTATTAAAAATCGGTACCCACTCCCTAGGATTGATGATCTGTTTGATCAGATGCGAGGAGCATCAGTCTATTCAAAAATAGATCTTCGATCTGGGTATCATCAGCTGAGAATAAAGGAAGAAGATATTCATAAAACAACTTTTAGAACAAGGTACGGGCATTATGAGTTCACGGTGTTACCTTTTGGGTTGACTAATGCACCTGCCACCTTCATGAATCTGATGAACAATATTTTTCAAGAATACTTAGACAAGTTTGTGCTTGTATTCTTAGACGACATTCTTATATACTCTAAAAATGTCAAAGAGCACCAAGAACATCTAAGGATAGTGCTGGAAATTTTAAGAAAGAGGAAGTTGTATGGTAAACTGTCTAAATGTTCCTTTTATGATGCAGAGGTGCATTATTTTGGACACGTGATAAGAAAGAATGGAATCATTTGTTGACCCTTCAAAGATCACGGCTATATAATCGAATGGCTGCGCTAAGAATGTGCACGAAGTGAGGAGCTTCATGGGCTTGGCTGGATATTATCGAAAGTTCATTAAGGACTTTTCAAAAATTGCTGCCCAATCACTTCGTTAAAAGAAGGATAAGAAATTTGTGCGGACGGACAAATGTGAATCGCCTTTAAAAATTTAAAGGGCAGTTAACTACAGCACCTATTTTGACTGTACCTGATCCAAATGGAAATTTTATGGTTGTAACGGATGCCTCAGGAGAATGCCTTGGAGGTATTCTATTACAGAATAACCATGTCATAGCTTATGAAAGCAGAAAGCTTAATTTACATGGACAGAATTATGCTCCACACGACCTAGAACTCGCTGCCATTGTTCATGCACTTCAAATGTGGAGGCATTACCTTTTAGGCAAGCCTTTTAAGTTAAAAACAGACCATCTGGGGCTGAAGCATATTTTTACTCAGCCAAATCTGAATGCAAGGTAGCAAAGATGGTAAGAATTTCTGTCTCAGTATGATTTTGATATAAGCTACATCAAGGGAAAGGAAAATAGAGTAGCAGATGCTCTGAGTTGAAGGAAGCATATCTCTGCTCTTATAACGTTAAGAACTCAGTTTAAGGATGAGGTGAAAGATGTCTTGGAATCAGATCCTTATTTTCAGCAAGTCAAAACAACACTTGCTGCAGACCCGAAGGATGTCAGCTATAAAGGATTCCGTTTTGATAATGAAGGAATTCTGAGGTTTGAAAACAGGGTATATATACCTTTGGCAAATGACTTAAGAGGGAAATTGTTAACTGAATTCCATAATTCACCTTTTTCTGGACACCCTGGCATTACGAAAATGCTTGTTGATCTTAAGCAGCAATACTTCTGGAAGGGAATGAAAAAGGATGTGGTGGAATTTGTAACACACTGCTTGGAATGTCAGCGTGTTAAGGTGGAACATATGCATCCCACTAGATTATTGTATCCCCACAGCATTCCGCAGTACAAATGGCAAGTGATAACAATGGATTTCGTTCAAGGATTGCCTATGTCAAGAAATAAGCATGACATTATCCTGGTTGTAATCGACAAATTAACCAAAGTGGCACACTTCATTGCTGGTAATTTGAAAGACAATGCACCAGTGTTAGCAAGGAGATTTGTACATGAAATCTTCAGATTGCATGGAATACCGGAATTAATCATATCAGACAGAGATCCGAGGATGACATCAAGGTTTTGGAAAATGCTTAATGCGGCCTTGGGAACTAAATTAAACTTCAGTTCTGCATATCATCCGGAGACGGATGGACAGACTGAGAGGGTCAATCAGGTTTTAGAGGACATGTTAAGGATGTATTGCATGGACCAGTAGTATAAATGGGAGGAATACCTTCCGCTGGTAGAATTTGCTTACAATAACACCTATCATGCCTCTTTAAAAATGGCGCCCTTTGAAGCATTGTATGGAAGAAAATGCAAAACCCCTGTCAGCTGGGACAACGTTGAGGACAGAGAGGTAATTGGGCCAGAAATCCTTACGGAAATGGAACAAAGCAAATCAAAATGATTCGGGAACATCTTAAGGAGGCTGCCAATAGGAAAAAGAGTTATGCAGACTTAAAGCGGGTTGATAGGAATTATAAACTGGGAGAGAAGGTCTTTCTTCGGGTGAAGCCGAAAAAGAGCTCAATAACTTTTGGCAAGGCTACCAAGTTATCACCACGATACGTGGGACCTTTTGAAATTGTTGAAATAATCAACCCTGTAGCTTATCGTCTAGCATTACCTCTTGCTTTGTCTCAAATGCATGATGTTTTTCATATTTCTTTTCTTAAGAAATATGTGAAAGATTTATCACATGTGCTGAATTAGAATTCCTTGCAGGTCCAAGACCGGGAATAATTGTGGTTAAGCCCATTCGAGTCTTTGGGAACTCGCTAGTGTAACTTAAGAAATTGTGAAGTGAACCAATGCAAGGTCAAGTGGGACCAGTTCAGCGAAGAAAGTGCAACTTGGGAAAATCTCGAAGAAATGAGATCTACTTTTCCACATTTGTTTGATCGAATTTGAAATTCGAAAAACTGATAATTCTGCCAAATTTAGACAATTATTAGTCTATTGTACAGTTGTCTTAAAACATTGTTTTTAAGAGTGAATCTGTTTTTGGTATGAACTTATAAATGGAAGGACAATAACTGAACTTTGTCCTAGGAACTCCTTGATTTGTTTAATCTGATCATCGGGATGATGATTCTTCAAGGAGGGAGGAATGTAACACCCTGATTTTTGTAAGTTATCATGGTGATTATTTTTCATACTGTTGTAGCTGCTGAAATAAAGGCAAACATGTTAAGATATATTTTGATCTTAAGGGAATGTGTTGCTAATCTGGATTCTTGCATGCTGTAATTTGTTTACATGGGACAACAATTATTATTGCTTGTATGTTTGCTGATGTGACGACAAATTTGTCGTATGCTTGCTGAACTCTATATGCATTGTGGCCTTCTTGTAATCGCTTTGTCGATTTACTCTTGAAGCCGAATTGAAGGTTGATATAAATGTGCAAAGACTGATTTGGTATGAGCAGTTGCACGTAGATGCCAGCGGAAAAGGTTCGATTAACGAACCATACACTGCGTCGTAACGTGAGACCTCGTAAGGTGAGAAATTCCCGGATACGGGTGGCTCGGGTATGTTATGAAAAGGACGAAATGTCCTACACAAAGTGTTGAAACCGGAAGTCGATTGGGAAGACTTAAGCTGGAAGTTGATTAATTAAATGTTAGGTGTTAAGGGGAAATTAGATCCAAATCTAATCCTAAGTCCTACCTTACATCCTAAACTATTATCCTAAGTGGATTTTTAAATTCTAAAAAGGTGAAAATAGACCTAAGTTCTATTAACCTAAGAACTAGGCTATGACCTAGGTCGAACACTATTGCTAATCCTAAACTAATCCTAACCTAGAAGGGGATGCACAGACCCATGGGAAAGGATAATGATGAAAGGGTGTTTAATGGAATTAATGTGAGTCCTTACGTGGACAGCGCCAGTCTGGCGGGAACAGGGAAAAATATGGAGGTATCTAGTTGGTCATGGAACTAATATCTGTTTGCATGTAAAATTTGAAATTGGCAACTCGCCAACCCAAGTCGGCGGTGGCATGAGAAAATAGGGAAAAGGTAGAGCCTTTAATGCAATTAATTTCTCGGTCTTCGCGACCAGCTCGCCTTGGAAAGAGTATGGAGGAATTTTGATTGTTTATTGTGTTTGCACGGGTTTTTGACAAGTTGCTCTGCATTTGGTTTTTGCTTGGTTCAGTCGAACCAGTTGCATTTGGTTTTTATTACTGTTTCTTTGGAAATCGGGAGGTGTTTGCTTGAGCCTACGAGAGGAAGTTGATTGTTGGGAAGCTCGTTCTTTGTCGCCGTGGAAGGAACACCTTCTATAAACGCAGATTTTCTTCGAGTTTCGAGGAAGAATTTGCAGGCATGTTAAGCCCTTCTCTTTAAAACACTTGCTTTACTTAAGCGTCTCATTAAAACAACCCTGCTCTTGGGTTTTGGGTTTATTCAATTTTTCTGTCATTGTTTGAAATGATATGGGTAGAATCGTTTTCTTGTTATTGTGATTCGAACTGTCCTTGCATTTTTAATTGAGTGGAAACACCTCCATGTTGTGCTGGTTTGTTTGATTAATGGGGAATTCTTCTTGTATGTTATGAAACTGTACATGTTGTATGAGTTTGTTTTCATTATTGAAACAATCGTTCTTTTGCTAATACGAACTGGAATGATGGAAAGTATTAGCTGTGCAAGTTGTTGAAGTTGTTTCTTTTCTTGAAATTATAAGGAAATTATGCTTATGAATACTCAAATTTGAGTGTAAATCAATTTGGAGGTGTTTGTTGGTATGAATTGAACTGGAAAATTATTTTTAAATGATTTTATGGAATAAAATCTCTACAGGTTGTGCGAGTTGTTGATGTTGTTTCTATACTGAAATTTTTAAAAGGAAATAAGATCCTTTTCCTTCTGCTATTTTGGATTTTGATGGAAATAGCATTTGGGTTTTATTTGAGCATATGAACTCGATTTGAAGGAAGTAATAGTAATATTTTTATTACTGTGCCTTTTTCTTGTATAAGAAATGAATGAATACGTTTTGGGTATTCGTGAAAGTAGGAGAAGTTAATGCTTTTTTTCTTACGAACTTGTAAATGATTATATTTCCTTCTTCTTTGTGATGGGAAGTTGATTCCATTGCGTTTTTTTGTCGGTTTGACCTTCCGATTGAACTGTCTTGTGAATGTGAACTTGATTTGGATTTACGTGCAAATAAATGGAAAAATATGGGAATTAGCTTGTTGTCTGAGTCTGTCTTGACTGTACCAAGCTTACGTATTTAACACCCTATGCGGGTTTGCCTTGATAGAGGTATTGATAACTTATTATTGTATTCTAAAGTTTTGCATATCATTATGAACTTGAAAAATGGATTTCAGGTAGAAATGTTTGTTTTTCATTATTGAACAATTGTTCTACTGTCGAGATGGGTTTGAGCTGTCAGTATGAAGTAAACACGACTAGGGTGTTCTTATCACATTTTGAAGGAAATGATCGTTTCTTTTCTGGAATTATTAAAGAAATGAGTTCTTCCTTCTGCTGTTTTTAATTCTGAAGAAATAATAATTGGGTTTCTTTGATCACTTGGATTCGGCTTTGACGTAAGTGAGTGATATTTTGATTAATTTCTGAAGTCTTGTGTTTTTCCGTACAAAAATAATATTCAAATGTTTCGTAGGAATTCGATTTTGCACAGATCATTTAAAAGAAATGAAATCGACCTGAATAATTCTTGTTGAGTTTGAAGAAAATGGTTGTTTTCTTATTGAAAGGTTAAAGGAATGAAATTTTCTCTTTTCTTTGTTTGAATTCGGAAATAGCAATTATAGAGCTTTTCTTGTGCAATATGAATTGGTCTTGCTGTGTAAACAAGAATGTGCAATTGTTATTATGAACTATATGCGTTCATGGATATAGAAGGTCATATGAATAAGTGATTACGTGATTGTATAACTACTTATTTGGTTAAAATATACAAAGTGAAAGAAGTATGGAGTCTTCTAGTACGGTAAGTACATAGTATGCATCTTTATCCGCTTGTTCTATGATAATACGATGTTTTACTAACTTTGTTTATGGCATTCGTATGAGCTTTGAATTAAATGAAGTATTGATAAGGATGATAAGTTCTTCCTTGTTTCATTTAAAGCTGATTATGAATGAAATTATTCTTCTTGCTTTGGAAAGTGAATTCCGAATGGATTTTGTAAGTTTCACTCTGAACTGTTATCTTGATTTGTGTCTCGTTTGGATTCAATTTTAGGACATCATGAGGAAAGAAATAGGAATGTGGATGGATAACTTGGAAAATGATATTTTCTTCTCTCATACGATTGGAAATCTGTAATCGTTTAGGAGCGAATTTTGTATTTGCTTGGGTATAAGCAACTATATTATTGTTGTTTGCTTTCTAAATGCATGACTTGATTGCTTGGAATCAAATGAGATGCATGAACTGAAAGGAAAGTAATTGGTTTACATTTCAGTTAGTTTTTACCCTTTGCATTTATTACTAATGAAAGGAATGGAAAGGATAACAATTATGTTATAACAGCAGTATGCTACTTGTATTCCTAAACTTTACAAATGTTGTAATCTGGAACTTTGAAGGAAATTGTTTCTTGTATGATTATGTGGGAAATAGGACAGCAATTCTTTGGCTGATTGGGATGGTACTTAGATGGTTCAGTTGTTATGTTGTCCATTCTTTTGATGCTTAATTCTTGATTGATGTTCATACTGTCGTTTCATAAAAGCAGGGTTCTTTTATTGAGATGGTTAATTAGAAGCACCTCATTTTAATGACAAGTGCTTAATATGCTCAGTTCAATGAACTGACCCGTGCAAGTAATTTTGAAGATGGAATTTGATTAGAACGAAGACATGGCTTTTTTCTGATGCTTCTTTGATTGTTTGAAGATGAATTGTATTTGTTAGTTATTATTCCTCTACGAGGAATTGTGAAAAGAAGAAAGTACATTCTTCTATCCTTGAGTTGTAATGATTTTTATATTAACAAAGTCGATCGGTTGGATTGGCATATGTATGGATTATGAAATGGATTGATGAATACAAATACAAGTGTGATATTTTAATAACTATATCAGTTTGATATTGTTGATTAAATTGGAAATATAATGTTATTTCTTGATTTGGATTATTTAATTGTCCTTGGATGGATTTTTAAAAAAGAAGCTGATATCTATTCTTACCTAAATGCAATTTCAAGTTGAAATGTGCAATTAGTTCATACTTGGGGTTAAGATGAATTTTTAATTGACATTAAAGGGATTAGGAAGAATATGTTTCCATAACTGATAGGTATTCAGGATTAGCTTGGAAGCTAAGGAATATCAATTAACTTAGGAGTAGCCGAACTTCGTTTTCGAACTCCGTTAATAGCCTCGTATGTTAAATTCAGAAAGAAAGGATATGGGATAAATATATCCAGGGCTAATGGACCTTAACTATGTAAGGTTAAGGAGAATAAATGAATACATTTATTGGGAATTAGACCTCGTTTAAATGACGTCTAATAAGCTGGAATTCTGAATTTAGTTACAGTTGTGAAAAACTTGGTTAAGTTTAATAGGTTAAACTTATCACGTCCGTCGGTAACGGGCTGCTTAATCCAATGATTAAGAAGAGAACCAAGTAGAGAAAATGCAACCCTTCGGTACGAAGGAGAAGATGCATAGCAAGCTAGAAGACGGATTTAGTCTCTCTTAGCTATATACAACTGTAACGGGAACGAGGATAAAGGATCAGCATGGTTGCTGAAAGTTGATCTTAAATATTAAGATCATATGTACTGTCGATGGGAGGATTCCGTAGGACATTGACATACGCTAGCTACAGCACGGTGTCTTCATGAAGACGGGGTCTTCATGATGACACAATGTTATAGCCGACATATTACAACGCCCTCCCAAAATAAAACATCAAGAATACATAGGTGAATGTTAAGTTCTTGGTCATTTGGGATAGGAGTATGATCACGTATACGGAGTGATTAGGAGGACTAAATATAACTAGACACACAGTCGTGGGGAATGACACCGTATGTCCTGCGTATCTTTAGTCACCATGAGTGCCTTCCTATATTCGTTCATATTGCTAGTTGGAAATTGGAAGTTTGAATCGACCTTAAATTGAAAGGATTTGGTAGGAACCGGGAAAGACCATTCTAAATAACAAGTGAAGTGAGGTGAAGGACGTATTCCATTGGTGTGTATCACATCCAGAATATGATCATGCAAAGCATGTGAAAATCTTTAGCGAAAGTATCGCAAGTCTTGGTTGCGTTGTCCTAATCACTTAATTTAAGATGCGGGATGTCGATGAATATCGATGTGAGATATTCAGATAGGCTTCTTAAATGGATCACTTCGATAACCGGAAATGGTTAAGAGAACTTGTATATATAATATACTATGCATGAATGAACATGAAGGATCGGTAGTTGCCGAGTCATGAAATGAGAGATCGTTGAAACTCCGAGCCATGAAAATGGGAGATCGGCAGTTCTTCGAGTCATTTACAGCAGCATATAGAATCTATTATAAGATTGAATGGCACTGAATGTGTGTTCCATATTGCAAATATGTGAACAGAGAACATTAGTTTTAAAAGGAAATTGTGTGTTCCAAATGTATTGTTTTAAAGAGAACAATTATTAAAACTTGAACGTGTGTTTGAATTATATAATTCATAACAGAGAACGTTATATATATAAAAAAAAAAAAATTCCATTGTTCTAGTATCTTAAAATGGGGATGTTACAATGCTTAGGAAGAAAAAAACACCATCTGATTTTAATGAAGGTACATGACAATGGAATGAGAAAATCACTGAGCCACTTGAGCATAATGCAGTGAATCAAGAACACCCATAAAGCAAAGAAAAAACTTTAGCATAAGGTGAATTGATGGTGATGTATGAATAGGATGACCTTACCCGAGAAATTGACTCAAAAGTATCATGGTTTGTAGGAATTGATCGAGAAACAAAAAAACCTTCGATGGTATTGACTCGAGAATTATCATGGATTGCAAATGTTTTTGAGCTCTTGTGGGGTAATAATCAACAGCTAGGTTGGCATTATGGAGCATATAAAACTGATACAAAAGGTGAAGAAAATGATCGATATCTTCTCGAGTTGATGGGAAAGTATTTGGAAGATGACCTTTTAAAAGAGTTAGCCTTGCAGAAAATGGAGCTTGATTATAGGAAGGAGAATTTGAAGATCCTCAATGTGTACAATTCCATTTCACTATGGGGATCCTAATTCTATTTTTTTGAGGTGGATGTAATTCCCAAATACCATTCAAGGTATTCATTGTAATTATTACGAATATACACAATTCCATCATTTATCCTTAGTAATTATATTGATAATAACTCTCTCTTCAAACGTGATATGTTTTAAATTTTACTATGCATTTTTAGTTTGTGGATAGTGTTAGTTTCTCCGATGATATGGCATTTTAAATATAATACCGGGTTGACAAGACTATGGGTAGCAAGAATGTTAATAAAAGCATTTCCTATGAAAATAGGAGAAAATCTATGTCGTTCTCCTGATGAATTATGGGTTTTTTCTTGGGTATGCTCTTTTCTTGAGCTATGATTATATTCTCATGATTCTCATATTTATCATTTCTCCTTTCTGTGGCAATAATTCCCTACCATTCCAACTTCTACAGAAGAAAAATTAAACAACCATAATTTTTTTGTTTTGATCTCTACAAGGCAATAATGCTAATAAAACAATTCTTGTATAGGTGGTAGCCATCTTCCTAAATAGATCCCAACCATATCCATATTGAGGAGGAAATTTTGTTGTAGAAGCTATTGGAAAAAAAAAAGCATTAAGAGTTATTATAAATAATCATTGAGAATGTTCACGTGTGCATATTAATGGCAAAAACTTGAAGAATGTTCATTTTGAAGTAAGTGAGATTGTATGAGGAATGCGGGGTTGTTTCAAAGGTTCAAAGCACCCCAACATCCCTGTCGATTTGTAACCACATCCCCTTTTGAAAATGTTTTAACAACACATAATTAAGGTTTCATAGTAAATGTTTTAACAACACATAATTAAGGTTGAAAATGACTTTTTTCAAAATTTAGAATTTATAGAATTTGAATTTTTAATTAATTATTTAAGTTTTGAAATTTTATATTACAACCATAAATATTATTAAAAGGTAGTAAATTATCAACTTTGATGAAAATCTTATTAATTTGACTCCAATCTTATTAAGGAAGCAGATCACGGTGATGAGGAGGAGGAATCTTCAAACTACAGGTATTCTAGTGGGTCTGAGGATAAAAATGGTTCCTCCTCGAGTGCGTATGATCCGAGGTCGAAAAAGATATGTTATCCCCTACCTCTGTGCTTTGGTCTGGGGTTTCCTTTGAAGAATATCGGTGGGAATTTTATGAGGGAAAAATGGATAATCCCATTAGAAATAGTATCGAAGGAAACATTGAAATTTTTCTTGATATCTAACAAATCCCTAAGAAGGTTGTCATTTGGGGTTTTGGATCCCAATAAACTAAAAATTTGGACTTCGGAAACGATCTCATTATAATAGCTATCTTCATGAAACCTTTAGTTTCATTTACCACGCTGCACTCATTAAGCACGCTTTAGAGGACGAGGGTTGGAGTCTAGTCTGGTCAAGAAAATTGAAACATTCCTCTCCTCTTCCTTCTATTAGGAGATAGTTTTCTCCTCCTTTGGTGTGCCTTTGTATCCGGTAGTAGGTATCGTTTGGTTGGTTGGGTTGTCCCTATTTTGGCTCCCCTCCTTCCTTGGCGTTCTCTTACTTGGGTTTCTTTGGCTTCTCATTTCATCTCTTCTTTGGGCCATTGTGCCCTGTTTTGTGTTGTTTCTCTCTTGTGTCGCATTGCCTTTCTTTCGGTTGTTCAGGGTTCTCGATCCCTTCAAAATATGTTTTTACCATATCTAATAAAAAAATAATCAACTTAGGCAATTTGAAGATCCGTGGAGATCAAGATTTTCATCGGTCTTTATCAAAGCCATATACCATATGGTATATATATGGATGGCATGACTTTCTATGGTCATTCATCCCTTATACAAACAAATGACTGAATAATAACCTTGACTAAATAATTTATCTATAAAAACCATTCGAGTTTAGAATAGAAAGCTATCGGGAAGCGAGATGAAGCACGAGACAATTGACATCGGTTGTGACACGATAGATCAATACCCATGTCAACTATCAACTTGCATTTTTGCCTTGGTATGTCAAAATGAAGTTTAATCAAATATTAAGGTAAATATAGGTGAGAAGATTATTAATGTCATTGCCATACTTTATGAGTATGTCAAAATGAGGTTTGATCAAATATTAAGGCAAATAAAGGTGAGAAATTTATTGATATCATTTCCATATCCTTTTTGGTGGAATTTTTCTTGAGTTATGCTTATATTCGTGTTATTTGTGTCAAGGCTCATTTTTATTGAATAATTGTTTGCTTTGTTGAAGAGGGAACAAGATGGTTGTGGTTTCGGCTCTAGCATAGGTATTGGTTTGAAGATTGTTTAACTTCTCGGCAAAATAGTGCTTAAATGTTGTTTTTTTACTACTCACAATCCTCACCTTTGGGCCAACCCTTATCAATGATTTACAATACCCGGATATTCATTCCCATTAATTGGACATGCAAAGTGATCAAAGTGTCTTAGAATTTTCCCAATAGCTGTTAAAATTTCAATGGCATTGATATTATGGAATTAAACTTATCCCCCAAATAGCTAGAACAAGGAGTTTTGTTGGTAGTCAAATGGATATGGTTTTCAATTATTAGTGCACATCTCTTAAAATTGAAATTTGGTTCAACACAAACTTAAAACCATAAGAGCTAGGCATGAAATTTCATTGAGCATTACTCCCAATGTTTTTACATCATTATGTTTTTCTTGAAATGGCCTCAAAACTTTTAAGAAAAATTTGATCCAGGAGTATGGATAAATGAGGTTTAATCAAATATTAAGGAAAATAAATGTGACAAATTTATTAACTCACTTCCATATCCTTGTTGGTGGGACATTCCATCACCCATTCAATATGCTGAAGGTGAGGGAGACTTTGTGGTCACAACTCCTCCCTGTGTTTATAATTGACAACTATTTTGTAACTAGAAATAAATAATACTACAAATTATAACTCTAAAAAACTTAACATTGTTATCCTTTTCACAATAATTTGTAACTCATATACAATTGCTAATTTATAATTTTTATTATAAAATTAAACTAAAAAGTGTGTTATGTAGGTGTACTAATTTAATCTAAAAAGTTGTATGAGGTGTATTAATGCAAAGACGTAAGTTAGTTACACTTGTCTATTTGAATTGATAAAAATGAATGTACCTAATAAAACTTAAGTAATTTTTTATTAGTCTTTATTATTTGTAAGAAAGAAGGCATGAAATTTTCTAACATCTTTGATTTATTAGTTATTTTCTAATACTCATAATATAGATATTGGTTTTTAGTGAAACCTCTACAAGATAAAATAGTTATAATTTTTTTAAATAAAAATAAAATTTCTTTTAATTTATTTTACTTTGTATTGACATTACTTTGTGTTGAAATTGGGTGAGTAGGTGTGTGATGTGTAAATTTGCAAATGACTACAATTCAAAGAAAATAATGGAGACATTTTATTTTCTTAATTAGTTAAGACACTAGAAATCTAAAAAGTTAAATCTAAAAGTTGTATTTCGTGTACTGGCATTATTTTAGTGTTACATTTATATTTAAACACACTAGAAATTGCACAGATGTGACATAATAGAGACGTTGAAAGGAAGCTTAATGAACAAGGTACCAGTGACCCACGTGGAGGCAAGGTGCGGAACTTTCTAAATTATATATTTAGATAGGTAAACCCCAAACAATTATATTTATTATTAACTATTATATGTACGGATTGTTCTTTTAGAATGATATATATTTAGAAATAACTTTTCCTCCGTGATTTTTATTTATAAATAAAATAAAGATGATTCGAATTCGGTAAAACCTATAAATATAAACATGTATGAAATAAAATTATCTTTCCAGCTGCTTTCATTGAGGTTTCAGGTTTCCAGCACATTCAATGATGGAAACTCTTCAAGGAATTCTTGCGGATCTCAGAGCCCAAGCAGTCAATTTTAGTTGTCTGGATGTTTTAAACTTCATAAAAGAAGCTGTGCAGGAGAATGATGCCTATGCATTACCAGTGGACTGCAAGAAATTCATAAGCGATGCGTTCAGGTCATGCAAACCTCCTCTCTGCCCCTCCTGTAAATCTTCCCAGCATTGTGTATTTCGTTATTTGAATAACAAGATGACAGCGAGATCTATTCAGCCGCGCTTTTGCTGTCACAACTGCAAAAAGAATTTCACTCTTGGAGGCAACACTTATGCTAAGATCTCCATTGACAGAAAGAGGAAGAATCTTGTCATCGCAGCAGGAGAGGGAGAGAACTGTGATAATAAATCCATCAGGCAATGCATTCCGCAAGTTTTATGGTCAGGGGAATCCAGCGGTAATACCACTTTGAATTCGGATATACAAACCCCAAGAAATTTCTTGTCATGCCCACCTCTGTTTCCTGCAGGTCCAGAAGGCTTGGAAATAACTCACATTTCTCATGATGTTGTGAATGAGGATGATTTTTCCTTCTCTTGGTGGGATTCATTTGCCGATAGCAACCTTAATAAATCTAAAATGCCATGTCACGCCCAGGAAGAAACAACAATACCCTATGCTTTTAATGAAGCTGCAGGACCATGGAATGAGAAAATCACTGAGCCACAGGAGCATATTGCAGTGAATCAATCAGGTCAAGAAAGTAAAGTAAACAGTTTAGCATCTGGTGCATTGATGGGGATGTATGAACAGGAGGACCTTCCTAAAGAAATTGACTCGAAATTATCATGGATCGGAGGAATCGATTCAGAAACAAGATTACCGTCTGATAGTATTGACTCAGAATTATCATTGATTGCAGAAATTTCTGAGCTCTTGCAGGGTAATAATCAACAGCTAGATTGGCATTATGGAGCAGATAAAACTGATATAGAAGGTGAAGAAAACAGTTTGATATCTTGTGAGTTGATGGGAAAGTGTTTTGAAGAGGACCTACTGATACAGTTAGCCGTGCAGAAAATGGAACTTGATTGTAGCAGAGGATATTTTGAAGATCCTGAATGGTACAATTCCACTTCACTATGGGCGGGCTGATTCCATTATTATTTTTAAGTGGATATTATTTTTAACTTGATTATTTTTTATTTGGAAGAGGACCTCCTAAGACATTTAGCCCTGCAGAAAAGGAAACTTGATTATAGGGAAGAGATTTTGAAGAGCGTAAATGGTACAGTTCCATTTCACTATGGGAATCAATCCTGATTGCACTAGTTTTTTGAGGCGGATATAATTCACAAATACCATTCAAGGTATTCATTGTAATTATACTGAATATACACAATTCCATTATTTATCCTTTGTAATTATACTGATAATAACTCTCTTCAAACGTGATATGTTTTAAATTTAACCATGTGTTTTTTAATCTGTGGATGGTGTTAGTTTCTCCTGATGATCTGGCATTTTAAATGTAATAACTGGGCTAACAAAAATGTGGTTAGCAAGAATGTTAATTGAGCATTTCCTATGAAAGTAGGAGAAAATCTACGTCGTTCTCATTTACCAGATACTCGGTATAAATCCCTTTTCTTGAGCTATGCTTATATTCTCATTATTCCCATAAATTTATCATTTCAATTTGCAGGCCACTATATTATAATGCCATGGTTTTCATACCTCCTTTCTGCGGCAATAATTCACTGCCAGTCCAACTTCTACAGGAAAAATTAAACAACCTTCTATTTTTTTCCTGTTTTGAGCTCTACAGGGCAGTAGTGCTAATAAAAAAATTGTTGTTTCGGTGGTAGCCGTCTTCCTATAAGAGCTCTCAATCACATCCATTTTGACAGATGGAGGAAACTGTGTTGTAGAAGCTTTAGGCAATGAGTAATCCCCAAAAATGGACATTTTAACATACCATAAAAAGTGGGAAGATTAATTACATGGGCCCAGAAATGCTTAAGATTAGATTTTTATATGTTTTCAATTTTAAAAAATCAGATTTTCATATCGTAATCAATAATCAATTTAGGCACTTTGAAGGTCTGTGGAGATCAGCATTTTCATCAATCTTAATCAAAGTGAAATATGTTTGAAATCTCTTTCAAAAGGTTCCCCATATGAATGTCCAATATATGAAGTTATAACGTGGATATGAGATAGTTGGCCCAAGTCACCAACAACAATAATAGAGTTGTCTTTTGATGCGAGAAAGGAACTCATAGATGCAAGTCAATAAGAGAAAGTAATATCAAGCCAACAAAAGGAGGTGTTGAAGAATTTAAAGTGGAAGGAGTGAAGGTGAAATAATGTAGGAGGAAGAGGGGTGATGAAGATGGGTCTTAAGCTATGTGAGAACACAATAGGATGTAGGAATCACCTTTTACCTCACATAATTTTAATGAATCTCGGAAAAAAAAAAGGAAAATTAATCCATATTTTCTTAAGGGAATATTAACCTACATGCTTATATATTTCTTGTCACATGATGGAAACTTATTCTTACAATTACATGCCTAGAGTATTTTCATAATAATAACCAAAATATTGAACTTACATTGATTATAATTTTATTATAGGGGTCATCTTGTTACTTTGATTTTATTTTCCTACTTGAAGCATACCACCTTTGGGATCTCATTTGTTATTCCATTCACATTTGGGACACATCAATCCTATTCTTACATTTTGATGTCTTAGTCCATGTAAAAAAATTTCAGTTTTTTTCTTATATAAAGCAAATAACAATTCCAAATAGAAAAACTTTCTTGATATATGTGTTTCCAAGATGCTATCTTACCTGTGCTAGACATAAATGTTTTTATATCCTATCTACCACATGATGTGCCCACAATAAATTTCTTTTCAAATATGTTCTTTGCTAGTTTATCCATATCCCACAATGGGGGCATGTATTCTAATAATTTTATCTCCAGTACCCACTGCGACACATGACACTTTATACTATCTCATTATCATAAACATAAGAAATCACATGGTATTTTTTGAGACATGCTTAACACCTGAAATTTGTGCTTCTCCAGAGGGATATTCAGGACATTTGCCAACCTACATTGTTCATACCATGTTAGGTATATAATTTTTTTAGGTCCCAAATTTTTAACACAATTCGCAAGACTCGAACTTTTATATATTTTTGCAAATACTTGTGGGAGTAGGATTCTATACCAAAGGACATGAGAGCATGAACACTAGTTTTAGAACCATCACATCTCTCTTTTCTTTGACTTTTAGCACACTATTATTGCAATATTGATTTTGAGAAAGAATATATGTTTATGGGTTATAAGTTGAAAGTTTCTCTATGTCCATGTCTATTTTAGTATGATATATATGCATAAATACACATTAAAGTGGGGCATTATATATCAACATGTAATTTTGGTATGGGACTAGTTTGTTTTTTTTTTGTAAAATTACAATGTTCTAGGGTATTTATGTGTTGTTGATTATTCATTTAGATTGGGCTCTTATTACTGCATTTTCTCTATATGTGGAAGCCTAATTTTTTGGGTATGCTTCACTTTGTTCTTCTATTTTGTCTCATGTCTTCCCTCTCCTCCTCCATTTTCTCTCCCACTATGTTTTTTTGTAGTATTTTTTTAATCTATAATTGTAAATTTATAGTCTTGATTTTGCGAGAATAAATGTATACATGTTGATTGTAGAACATTCAAATACACAAGGTTTGGGTCCTTCTAGTACTATACTTGAATTCCTCCTAAAATGTAGTATACTTGTCGGTTGGAGTAAGATTTTTGTAGCTCAAAAGCTAATGAGCACGGTACATAAATTAGAGTTTTCTTATAACTTAATAATTTCTGCAATAAAGCATTAATGGTACCAAAAAAGTGAATTGACTTGTTTTGATGAAGGTTCTCTAGGGGAAAGGAGCCAGTTATCGTGAATCATAATGTGGGAGGTTGTTAGAGCCACTTAACAATCATAAAAATTTAAAAAAATACCCTTTTAAAGAGCATGATTTTTTTAATATACAGATTTTCTTTCAAAATTTTTGACTATGTGGAGAATATATTTTTAAAGGATTTAAAATAAGTACTTTTGAATACAAAGGAATTTAAGGCAACCCATTAGTTGAGAATAAAATCACCTTTTATGGGTTGTTTATGTGTCATCATTTCATTGGTTCATTTATTGATGTGACTTGATGTGACTTACTTTATTGGCTAGTTTTTATTTCATTTTTAACTTTAATTCAAACAACTATTGGTACTTTGTTTCGCATAACTACTCACAATCATTGGGCCATTCACGATAACTAGCTCCTTTCCCTATTGCCACTTATTTTTTCAATATTCTTTGTCACACTATCAAAATGTTTTGTTCATTATCATTTTGTGTTCGATGGTTTCCTACGTGCTACCTAGTCTATTTTGTTTTTTCTTAGGCTCCGCCTAATTTGTTTGTGGTTTTGGGGCGTGCTCTCATACGCCGCTTTTTTATTGAAAGCTAACTTGTATCTTGTTGCATTAATATAATATAATGATCTCTTTTCATCAAAAATGTTTTGTTCAATAAAACAAATATTCAATTAAAGTCACTTCCTATCAAATACTATTACTTATTAGTTATTTATGTATGTACTTAAATATAATATTACTTTCTTTATATTTTTCAAATCTTGTTCTAAATATTTATGACTAGATATGTTGTATTATCCCTGGAGTATTAGGGTGGGTGTATTATTAGAGATGAGTATGGAAATGTTTTGGTCACAGTTCCTTTCTTGTAAGGTTGGTACTGCAATTTAGCTTCACTCAAGCTTTGCTAGAAGGAGTGAAACTACCAATGGCTTTAGGTTGTGAGCATCTCTTCATGAAAGGAAATTCTCAAGTTATTCTCCATTCTATGGAAAGGGAGCTTGGAGAACTCGGCCTTTAAATTTTTCATTAGCATTATCTTGTTTCGTTTAAAAATAAAAATTTGGTAATTTTCTCATGTTTTTAGGGAGGTTAATAAGGTGACCGATTTTTGGTCAATGTTGAAACTTTTCGAGGGACGGGACAATAATTTCCCGCATGTAAAATATTGGGAAGGCCTTTAAGCCATCATTATTGGCGATGGTTGGCTTGGTCTCAATTAATGTTCATTGTTCATACTATGTTAGGTATAGTAATTTTTTAGGTCCTAAATTTTTAACACAATTTCCAAGATTCAGATTTTTATATAGTTTTAGCAAATACTTGTGGGAATAAGATTCTATATCCAATGACATGAGAGAATGAACGTTAGTTTTAGATTCGATAGGGGCACTCATTTTTCAGAATAAGATAATAAGAAGTTTTTGGCAAAATTTATGGTATGCCATCATAAGACTACCCCTATCACCCATAAGCCAATGAAACTACAAAGGCTTTCAATAATATCCTGGGACAAACATTGACAAAGATTTGTGATATAGGTTGAAAATATTGAGATGAAAAAGTATCGGTTGTGTTATGGGCATGTAGAACTACGTACGAGAGGTTGAATAAGGCCACACATTTTCAGTTGGTGTTTGACATGGAGGAAGTATTTCCTGTAGAGTTCATGTTTCCTTCCTTACGTATTGCACACACAAGATGACTTCCGGATGAGAAAGAAGTGGGTGAGAACATTGATAAACTAATGTAGTTGGATGAGTGACATGTAATTATGAGGTCGATTAAGAAGAAATAAAAATCGAGATAGAAGGTTTGGCATGATAGGCACATCGAAAACACATCTTTCATAGTAGGGAAGATGGTGCTCTTATATGACTTAAATTTTATGTGAGCACCCAGGGAAACTTAAAGTGCATTGGTTGAGACTATTTCAAGTAAATGAAGATATTAGAATTTGGTGCTTATCACTGCACGATTTGGATGGAAAGTTCTTGCCGGTTACTTAATGGGAGTAGGCTAAAGCCCTAATATAAATAAGCTTCTTTTTTGTTTCTAATACGGTAGTATTTCCATTTATCTTAGGTTTCCCTTATGTTTTTTCTTTTGTTTTGTTTTAATAAGTGTTTTCGCGTACATGCGTTGATCAATCTATTTGAGATGGATGTGCAGAGGATCTGCGCATGATTTTAGTGTGGGTAAGCAAGTATAAATGGGTGAAGTTAAAATGGTAGGATAATACTTGATGGGAGACTAGTAAATGCGTGCAACAAGGTGAAATAATTGTGCGCGATGGAAAAAATGTTATGGTGTGAAAAAGAAAGTGATTTGATTGGATGGATACATTGTGAATGTGCTTAAAGTTTATGGAATTACTCACATAAAAACTACGCCAATGAACAGTACATTGTGTAACGTGAGGGAGGCTGCATAAAGTTAGACTAAATGGAAAGTGGTGTGAGGGAGGAAGCATAAGATTAAATCCTTTCATCTTATCTCCGAGAACTTCTCACACGTTGACCTAAGCTTGAATCATTGACTCTCATATACTTGAATACCATATATACAAACTTTAAGCCTTCAATACTTGTAAAATACATCATAGACCTTATATTCTTGTGCACAAATATTTACACAATGTTCACCATCCTTTTGACTCACCATAATCAAGACTTAAGAGTTAAAAGAACACTTTTAGGCCCTACACAGTTCATGATCAACTTGTATTTCTTCCACAAACTTGTATCTAGGTACAAATTTAGCCAATCCCTGTAGAACTTCAAACATTTACCTTTCACACTCTTACTTAGGATACATATGCCTTACTACTTACAGGGACATGAATTTATGATACATATCCTCAAACTTCCATGACTTAGACTAATACTATTGACCTATCTATGACTGTCACATCTGAAAATACGCTATATTTGATAGTACAAACCTCTTTGATAACTAATCACCTAGCCAAGAGCTCAACCACACATGAAAGAGTTATTTTTCTCCATATATTGAGTCACTTTATCCTTCGTGAAATGCATTTATTCTTGGGAAACACCAATACCAACTCCTTGAGCACACAATCCATTCTCAATACTCATTACACATGACAATGACCTTCAAGACTCTAACTCGTAACAGGTACTCTTTTACATGACTATGACACACTCTTTTAGATCACATACCCTTATAAGATCGTGATACATAGAGAATCTCAAACTACAGACCCCAATAGTGGCAAAAGCCATGCATTTGACGGCATGATACAAAAACTCAAAACTTTTGACAAAGACCATATTATGAATATTCATTGTAATTATACTTTGAATATATACAATTCACTTTTATCCTTTGTGATTGTACCGATAATAAATCTCTCTTCAATTGTGTCTAATATCACTTTAATAAAGTGGTATTGTATCGCTAATGGTTTCATATCTTCATACATTATTATAATCAACATCATCTAGATTTGGTTTTGGTTAGTTTTCTCCTTAGTTGAAGTGAAAATGCAGTTTCATAGATGAGATTAAAGATTTCATTGAGAGCTTGTGTTTGTGCCACAAATACGGCTTACAAAATTCATTAAAGGTATAATATGTGCAGAGATATTTTTGTAAAGACAATTGTTGCATTGAAGGAACTTGAGGTGTCACATTTTTTTTGTACATTCTTGGTTCTAGAATAACAACATCGAACTACATTAAATGTATGATAGTGGTGGGCTTGTGAGACAAAATAATATTTCTTCCAATTTGATTTTCTTTAGAATGATGGTTAAAAACTTAGGATACAATGGCTACAAAATGTTTTGGTGGTATTTGCCTACTTTTCACATAATAATGACATTTTATGTGGGCATCATTTCAATATTCGCAAGATTTTTAAATTTACAAAAGTGTGCAAAGAGGTGATTGGATTTAGTACATTTATTTATGTTTTAGACTCACAAAGAAGTATAATTTAAAATACACTAGCAATCGTATGTGAAATGTATGATGTGAACGTCGAAAGGGATATAGTGAAGAAGTGAAAATGGATGGAAAAGAGGAATGGGAAAGGAAGATGATATAGAAAATGATGTTCGATGGTGGAAAAGTGCATGGGAAAGGAAAAAGGAATTGAGGAGATAGTGTGAAAATAAACTCTATATGAAGACTACAATGTGTAAGTCAATCAAAAGAAGGAGAAAAATCATGCCAAGGAAGACATAGATAATATTCAGAGAGAGAGATATGGAAACACGAAGTAGTGGATGGAAAATGTGACCGAGGTGAACACTTTTTTGAATTTTCAGCTATTGACTTTATTGGGTGGTTAGAAAAAACTAAATGTGAGGTGAAGTATAGCAAGAAAAGTGAAGGTCAACGCAATGTTTTTGTGGCCAGAGTGATATTTGCAACTTGGAGGGATGTCTATTGATATTGCAACCCAATAGCTGGTATTACTCCCTATTGAGTTTTAATGGATATGAAACAACCCAAAATCACGACACACGAACAACACAGTGAAAGACAGGATAATTTTTTTGACTTGCTTCCACACATGACACGACACAACATGTCGTCACAAAGTTACAACCAACTCTAGGAACCACTTGTTACGGGGATAACCACAAGATCAGCACGGAAACATTCACACCCAAAAGGATAATACACTTTTTCTTTTTGACATGACAACATAAGGTCCAAACACAGAACACACTTACAGTTAGGGCCAACCACAATGAGATATTCTTGGGGGTTATTTATGTTAAATGGACATCTTGCAATTCTTAGCTTACGTTTTCAAGGAGACTCAGGATATGATTCATACAATTCATCTTACCAAGTTAAATTTATTCTCAAGGTGAAGTTGAAGCAACACTCATTTATGAGAACAAAACAAGATTACATCATTTCTTAAAATACTGATACTCTACAAGTCACTCAACAACAATAACCAAATTTTCTTATAATTTCAATGATGGTCAAACAATACAAGGTTACCAAAGTTCAGATGACAAGTCCACAATACATTATACTAAGACATTAATCCTCTTTTAAACTTTCCACTGGACGTTAACAACAGTTGAACAACATAAAAAAGGTTTCGAGCAAAGGAACTTCTCAACTGAGGTTGATGACAACAGTCTACAAATCTATCCCTCATCTACACGCAAGATCCATCTGCAGCAAATTTTCTACAAGAGTCAGTTCGCGAGAACTGAGCAAGATAAGGCTACACAAAACCACCATAACTATTATCTAACAATATCACGAAAAGGAAGCACTTTATTACAAGAATTGGTTTAAAGCTCTAAACACTATTAACACATCAAGTTAAAGTAAAGTCTTCATCATGCCAATCAAAGAAGGAGAAGACCTTGTACTTCAGTTAGGAGTAATAACAACGAAAGTATAGCAATCGTAAGAGAATGGCCCTTGGCCCTATAAGGAGAAAACAAACAATCTAGCAAAAACAGAATTCCCATCAAGTAAGTAATTAAACAATAATTACAAGATTGAGATTTGATATAAATAGACCAACCATCTAGAAATTTATCAAAGGTACCAACGCATAGGCTAAAATAATACATTTCTAAAAGAACAAAAGTTGATCGGCCCAAGAAAGGGGAAACACGGGTTCCAAAATTTAACACAAAAAGTCATGTATAAATGAGTTTCAAACCGGAAATCAAATAGAGTATACACACAACATAAGTTTCGAAGCGAAGGCATAGTGTCCTAGTTTTGACCATTAACTACAAAGAGATCTACCAATCATCCAGGAAGGGTCAAAGTCTCACAGGCTAGTAGCAAACACGCGAGAGAAGAAGGGGGGTTTCGTCCAACAAGAGTATACAATAATGTCATCAACAATTTTATAACACTAAAGGTTTGCAAACTTCCACAACAATTCTAATGTTTGATTAATTTAAAATAAATTATCCATTTCCCGAAACAACCATATTTTAAGGCAACCCTTGGTAACACAGTCAACCGTCACACAAAGATACAAACATAACTTCTAAGTGACATTATCAAAACAAAACCTTCCGTTATGAATCCATAAGATTATCAAATGAAAGCTGAGTTTTTCCCGAAGGTTAATCACATTTAACGAAATTTCCATCACAAACTATTACGGTAATTATGTGCATAAAAACCGACCAATATTAATTAATAGCGTTAACATTACAAGGGAGCAAATAATGCAAGTTAGGAAAAATAGAAGAGCGCCACCAGCAAAAATTCTAAGGGGGGAATTAGACCAACTATTTTAGTGTCAACGAGGTACTGGATTCGCACAATGAACCCTCCAGCTTAGTTGATTCGAAAAACTAGTAATGGTTCAAGTTGATAGGGATGGTCAAGGTACTTCTTGAGGATGGCCTTAAAAGCCTAGAAACAAGATGAAAGATAGTATAAGAGTCTAAACACGTGAGACGGCAAAACACGTTGCACACAAACCTTTTTATTCTACCAGTTTTAATACCAAAACTCTACGCTGGCTAGCCCACGCATTGCTCACACAATCCTACAACCTTTCTTTCTCGATGCCAAAAGGTTATCAAAGGGACTTGCGAAGGAGCTAACAAAAAACGTCAAGGACAACTTGGGTGCTAGGAAGGGGGTTTCATAGTTATTGTAAACTTACTTCCATGATATCGAAAATACTAGCTTGATCAACATAATAACTTGCAACTCAATCGCAGAGAAGAATTAATACATAAACAAACAGACGAAGTTCTATCATTCGAGTAATACAACATTCAGAGGAGAGGGCACACGCATCCTTTCAACCCACATACTGTCAACGATAAAAGCTAAAACAAGAAGGAACAAGCAGAAAGGGAAATCTCCCATCATGACATCCAACTGACAAATCAATGCAAGGAAAAGTGGTTCGATTTCACAATATTTTTAAATAAAATAATAGTAGAGAAGTGTAGAAATATCTTGCCTATTTCTCCAGCTTCAACAGTCGTAAAGACTCTGCATGGGTCAGCATAAGAACTGTAGGTACTAGAATCCGGGTGCACCAGTTCTAAGCGGTCCACATTCACGATCCGCGAGACCATGCAATTGAAGAGGGTTTTTTTTTTGTCAAACAGTTCACGAGCATTGTTGTATTTGAAGTGACTCCATGCACTTGTGCTCAACTATTGATTTCCTTGAGCTTCTACTTCTTGTGGGATTCGACAACCAACACACATACCCTATACGCGCTACCACAAACACAAGTGATCTACACAAGGCTGGAGGAGGTATTTTCAGAGAAGAACCTGTCATTAGTTCCGAATTTGCATTTGTTTTTGGTTCTGCCGCACCACCGGACAACATCCATAAGCGCATCCCGTAAGAGACGACAATTTCAATGTCGTGCAATTTTGACTCTTTGTGGCATTGTTTCACGTTTCAATCACTTCATCAATATTAGTATTTTCAGTAATCGAGTCATTAACACAGCTTTCACTTCCTTCAACTTCACATATTCGTCCCGCACGACCCAGAAGGTCAATCATACAAGCAAAGTGGTTAGTTGTTACAGCCGATGTGTTCTCTTCTCATTACCTCGAAATAATGGCATCCTCACCACTAGTCCGCATGGTCTGCATGCATACATGACACTTAAAAAAGTGATTCGGTTTGGCTTCATGTCTGCCTCTAACATCAATTTAAATTGTTGGAGAGCCTCCTTGTCATTTCCATTGTAAGCATAACCAGCAATCATGGCATTCCATGAGATCAAATCCTTACTGACTATTTTGTCAAAGGCTAGAGCTGCATCATCTACACTCCCACATTTGGCATACATACTAACAAGAGAACTTTCCACACTTGAAACTGATTCATAGCCAATTCCAATGATACGGCATGGAGCTGTTTTCCTAGTTCTAAAGCAGTGCTAGGCTGGAACAAGCACTAAGGGTACTTGCAAAGGTGAATCTATTCGGTTTAACATTTGTCCATAGCAATTTATGGAATAGTTTCAGAGCTTCCTCGCCATAACCATTCTGAACGTATCCCACAATCATGGCAGTCCATGATACAACATCCTTTTCAGACATTCTGTCAAACATTACAGCTGCAGCTTGTAAGGTGTGATAATTCCAACAGAAAACTTTATGCCTGCTAACTTGGTGACTCGTTGAAGAAGCTCATATTATTGCAAAGCAAAACGTGCTTCATGAATATACTGAAATGAAACAGATCCGTGCCTATGAGATTCTCTTCCATGAGTTACATCGTAGAACAAGTAAGATCTCAATAGAGAATCTTTGTAAATAAATTTCATCAGGTCTGCTGGAAGGATTCTCACTGTCACATAGTCGATTTGGAGATACAAACTCAGTACTTGATCTGGATCTGAAAAATATCCTGCTACCTTCATCTCCCAAGACATTTTCTCCAACATTGCATAGATCTCCTGTGCCCGTGGGTGTGGATGACCTCCTCGTCCCTGTCAGCCGCCACAGACACTAACACCACTTCCTTGCCTCCCTTTTTTTTTTCAGTTCCTCGTGTGACTGGAAAACCACACCAAGCGCATGCTCCGAAACTGTTTTCTTGCCTTCCGAGAACAACACAAGATTGCACCTTGGAAGATTAACTGGATACATTCTTTAATGGTCGTGTACAACTCAGTTTCTCTCTCCAAACGAGGAAGACCCTTGAATGTGGGCTATTAATTGATCTAATCCTTGCAGCTCGGAATCTGATGGGGTGCGATTAGCATGGAGCTGAATGATGTTATCGGTGAGTTGAGGTGGTGTAACAGAGGAAGAGGACGGTGTGGAAGCCATGAAAGGAGGTTATGCGCCTATTTTTTTGGGTATACAAATGCTAGTAATGAAACTAGAACTGGAGGAGACAGAGGAATGAATGCGTGCACTGCAAGACACACAGCAAGGATATGAAAGACAGAGACTCAGGGAAAGGATAAGAAATAAGTGGCGTTTGTACAAGTGGGAAGGAGGTTTCCTGGCAACTTCCTCACGGCACTTTCCTAGGAGAATTTCAGTTCTACACTCCACGTTTGGTACAGGCATAGGCTAGGAGTGTGCTGGTCCAGCATTGAGTGGTTTTGGGAAATTGTTTAATGCATTCGGTGAGACTGTGACAGCTATTGAGGGCGCCCCCTACCAAACTGACCCAACTCTCACCCACCTGCCTTCAATTCTCTCTGAAAACTGTCCCCTTTCTTTCATTTGGTCAAGCGCTTGATTACATTCACCAAAATTTTGCGCCTTGCCAAGAAAACACGTGCCTTCCCACGCCCTCCACTCCATTTCCATTTTTTTAAATTTATTTGTTTCAAAAATTTTACTTTCATTATTATTGTTATTCTATTTTTATTTTTATTTTTTTGGATCTCAGGTATGCCCCAGCGGTAAAAGGAAAGGGGCACCACAATAAGCGAATGGTTACACGAGCCTTAATATTGCTTGTGTAGTCTTGAAGCCTAAAACACCCAGTCAAGCTAACTAGCCATGCGTCGGCTCGTGACCATGTTGTATCTCCTGAAAAAGTGGGTGGGTTGAGCGATTAAAAGAAATATTTACGCGAACGCCACTCCCAAACCGCGGCGCCACCACAAAACCTACTCTTCCTCATTTGCGCAACGAGGCTCGATCAGCGGGAGTGACAAACAAATCAAAAGGATAGTTTAACGATAACAGAGGATGATATCGATAACAATCGATATAAAGAAGGTAATAATAAAATACAATCGTTGATCGATAATACAATCATAATGTCATTATTATTATTATTATCATTATTATCATTTTACACTTCAAATAATTATCAATTATAGTCATAATGGTCGCAATCGAGATCATTTCAAGGCACAACGACACTCCATGCTTAGCACTCGATCGCCACAAGATGAATAGGTGTAATGTAGAACAGGCATTATAGGATACTTTAGAGATAAAGTGTAATGCCCCATTTGGCGGTTACCCAGGTTCTCGGCGTAGTGACCTTTCCCTCGTTGGGCGTCGAATGACTGAGTGTAATTCTGTTGTCTTAGACCATGTCTCAGCGATGTTTTAGCACCCCGCCCCTCTCCTTCTGGCGTCCTCGAGTCGTTATCGACACCTCCCTTTTGTGGACTGTGTAATGTCCTGTGCGTTATCCTTTTTCAAGGGGATCTTGCTGTCGACATTATTAATATTTTAATAGTTATTCATAGGTTGCTGGCATTCTTTTCGGTTTGCATTTTTTTAAAACCAAACTAACTGGTTTATTATTCTTTAAATATATATATACATGTATAGATATAAAAATAAGATGAAATGAAATAAAATATAAGTAAAAATAAATAAATAAATAAAGGAATGTTGTGGTTGCGTGGAAAGAAGGGGGGTAGGTGTGTGGCGCAGGTTGGAGGAGACTGAATTAAAATCAAAATTTTAGGTTCTTGTGCCTAAGGCTCTACCGTCCCTCACCCCTTTCTGCCATCTAGACTTGGTGCGTGGCCATCTCCCACTGGCCTTACCTCTGCCAGCCGCCCCACCTTCATTTAATTCTGATTTGCAAATCTCTTGCGTCCCTTACTGCCTGCTCTCTTTTTCCTTCTCTGACCACGTGAGATTTTCCTTGGATGGATCGCGTGTGGGTGGTCAAACGCCTTTTCTCCTGGTTGGTGGAGGACAAACATTAAGTTGGTATACGGTTGTGTGAGAGTTATTGAGTGCACCTTGTCTTGAAGATTCAAAACATGGTTAGGCTCTCTCCTCCAAACTACGATTGTCCTCGATGTGAATAGCCGAGGTGAATGTATCAATCCACTTCATTAAGTCTCGTGGCAACTTCAAGTTGTCAAGGTCTTTATCTCCTGGCATCAAATCTGAACCGAGCATGAAGGAGTCTTCAACCGTGATAGCTAAGAATGATTGTCCAAGGTAAAACAAAGTTGGTGATTATGTGATCTCAAATGGGTAAGAACACCTATGGAAGGTATTGAAGCCGTTCTAAGCAGTCCACAAGCTTCAAAAGGTGAAAAGCAAGTCTCAATACCTCCTCAACCTTGATCACGGTCTTTACCACTCCGTACATCGTAGATTGTAATCACTGGGGAGCAAATAGATGATTTTTCATGGCATCTTTCCTTCCTAGTTCCTCCTCGCGTGCGTGTTTTTTTAGATAGAGCTTCAAGCTAGTGAAGTAGACGTGTTGCCTCCATTTTCTTTGAGTGCTTTGCGAGGTGTGTTCTTGTCTGGGATCCGCAGAAAACACCCGCAACAGCTTTTAGCCTAGCAGCAGCATGTGATGCGTAATAGTAGAGACCTTTTTGAGCGCTTCCAACAGGCAGGTTGTCCAACTATGTTGTTTTCTGTTCTGTATCGATGCATCCTCAGATTCGGGTTTCTCCTTCAAGATATGTTATCAAAATTGACTATGTGACAGTGAGAGTGTTACCAAGAGACCTGATGAAGTTTATTTCAAAGATTCTCTATTGAAACCTTTCTGCTTGTTTTACGATGTAACCCATGGAAGAGGATCTCATAGAGGCAGATCTGTTTCATATCAGAGTATTCTTGAAGCAAAATTTGCTTTGCAATATTGAACTTGTTAGGAGATCGATGAAGGATAGAGGAATTAAAAAGAAACTTGGATGTAGTTGGATTAAAGGCAATAAAATGGTGCATGCTTTTTGTGTAGGTGACAGATCACACCCACGGGCACAGGAGATCTATGCAATGTTGGAGAAAATGTCTTGGGAGATGAAGGTAGTAGGATATCTTTCAGATTCAGAACCTTAATGTATGTGTTGACTGCCACACTGCACCAGGTTTTGTCCAAGATTGTTGCAAAGCAAATTGTTGTGAGAGATGCAAAGCGGTTCCATCTCTTTAAAAAAAAAAAGGAAAATGTTCTTGTAGAGATTATTGGTAATGCCAGGTGAAGCAATCTGCAGACATAGTCTGGCACTATAACAAGGCGCACTGTGCCAGGTCTGCAGTGATAAATAAGAGACCAGATTTTATTTCCAGCTTCTTAAATGGGCTCCAAAAGTGGATTTTCCATTGTGCTGGATGGATGTCCATGTTCCGCTGTAGCTTTCCCTTTTGACACGCATTGGGAGGATGTTGGCAAGTATTTTAGACCACCCACCCTGGCCGTGAACTCCTACCTATGCCAACGTGAAGATGGTCGATGTTTGGGCGCCCAACGAGCTTGAAGAAAATGGAATTAGGCTTGGGTTGTTGTTGCTGATCCAGGCGGTGTCCGTGAAACCTATTGAATCTGGAGAAAAAGGAAAGATATTTCTACACCTTTCTACTGTTATTTTATTTAAAATTATTGTGAAATCGAACCACTTTTCCTTGCATTGATTTGTCAGTTGGATGTCATGATGGGAGATTTCCCCTTTCTGCTTGTTTCTTCTTGTTTTAGCTTTTATCGTTGTGATGTATGTTGGTCGAAAAGATGCGTGTGCCCTCTCCTCTGAATGTTATGTTTCTCTTGCTCGAGTGATAGACCTTCGTCTGTTTGTTTATGTATTAATTCCTCTCTGCGATTGAGTTGCAAGTTATTATGTTGATCAAACTAGTATTTTCGATATCATGGAAGTAAGTTTACGATAACTATGAAGCTCCTCCCTAGCACCCAAGTTGTCTTTTGACGTTTTTTTTATTAGCTCCTTCACAAGTCCCTTTTGATAACCTTTTGGCATCGTGAAAGGAAGGTTGTAGGATTAGTGTGATCAATGCTTGGACTAGCCAGCTTTGAGTTTTGGTATTAGAAACTGTAGAATGAAAAGGTTTGTGTGCAATGTGTTTTCCGTATCGTGTGGTTAGACTCTTATATTATCTTTCATCTTTTTCTAGGCTTTTAAGGCCATCCTCAAGAAGTACCTTGACCATCCCTATCAACTTGAAACATAACTAGCTTTTCGGATCAGCTAAGATTAAGGTTTCATTGTGTGAATCCAAAGACCTCGTTGACACTAGAATATATTTGGTCTAATCCTCCGTGAATTATTGTTGATGGCTCTCTTCTATTTTTGCTAACTTGCATTACCTCTCCTCAGTAGTGTTAACGCTATTAATTAATATTGATCGGTTTTTATGCTCGTAATTACCTTAATATTTTGTGATGGAAATTTCCTTAAATGTGATCAATCTTCGGGAAAAACTCCTCTTTCATTTGATAGTCTTATGGATTCATAGCTGAATGTTTTGTTTTGATAATGTCACTTAGAAATTATGTTTGTATCTATGTGTGAGGGTTCAGTTTTGTGTTACCAAGGGTTGCCTTAAAATATTGTTGTTTTGGGAAATAGGTAGTTTATTTTAAATTAACCAAACATTAGAATTGTTGTGGATGTTTGCAAATCTTTAGTGTTATAAAATTTGTTGATGACATTATTGTATACTCTTGTTTGACGGGACTCCCTTCTTCTCTCGCGTGTTTGCTACTAGCCTGTAAGACTTTGGCCCTTCTTGAATGATTGGAAAATCTTTGTAGTTAATGGTCAAACTAGTACACTTTTCCTTCGCTTCGAAACTTATGTTGTGTGTATACTCTATTTGATTTCCGGTTTGAAACTCGATTATACATGGCTTTTTGTGTTAATTTTTGAAACCCGTGGTTCCCCTTTCTTGGGCCGATCAACTCTTGTTCTTTTAGAAATATATTATTTTAGCCTATGCGTTTGGTACCTTTGATAAATTTCTAGATGGTTGGTCTTTATATCAAATCTCAATCTTGTAATTATTGTTTTATTACTTACTTGATGGGATTCTATTTTTGCTAGATTGTTTATTTCTCCTTATAGGGCCAAGGGCCATTCTCATATGATTGCTATACTTTCGTTGCTTTTAATCCTAATCAAGTACAAGGTCTGCTCCTTCTTTCATTGGCATGATGGAGACTTTGTTATAACTTGATGTGTTGATAGTGTTAAGAGGTTTGACCCAATTCTTGTAATAAAGTGCTTCCTTTCGTGGTATTGTTAGATAATAGTTATGGTGGTTTTGTGTAGCCTTATCTTGCTCAGTTCTCGCGAACTAACTCTTGTGGAAAAATTTGTTGCAGATGGATTTTGTGAGTAGATGAGGAATAGACTTGTAGATTTTTACATCAACCTCAGTTGAGAAGTTCTTTTGCATGAATCCCTTTTATATTGTTCAACTATTGATAACATCTAGTGGAAAATTTAAAAAGGATCAATGTCTTAGTGTTTTGTACCGTGGATTATGTCGTCTTAACTTTGGAACCTTGAATTGTCTGTCTATCTTGGAAAATAAAAGAAAGTTGGATTACCGCTTGTTGAGTGACCTTAATGGATTATCGGTATTCTAAGAGTTGATGTAACCTTATTTCGTTTTCGTAAATGAATATTGTTAAACTTTATCCCTACGATTAAATGTTGAGTTAAATCTTTCTAAGACTTAGTAATTGTGAGTTATAAGTAAAATAAAATGGGTTGTTTAATACTTATAGAAGTTAAACTAAAATTTATATTGCAAATAAGTTAGTGTAGAGGTGACCAACTTGAGAGCATGTAATTCCATAAGTGATCAAAGATGAAACTATCCTTTGTTAAGTAACATTATATAACCTGATATCCCTAGCGACACTAATGAACACTATCCCTTTCATGGTGAAATTCTTAAACGAACTTAGGGGAAATCTATGGTTAGTTCTGGAAGATAATAAGATTTAATAAACAGGAGAAAACAATTTTGAAACCACACAATCTATCTCTTAGCCATTGGAAGGCAAATTGTTTTATTTTTATAAAACTCTTTTAGTAAAGCCTAAGTAAAATCTTAAATAATTCTGGTTAAGTTTTCAAGTCTCAATTATATCTTGGTAATAGTTAATGAGGTCTTGAAGATGATTTCAACTCAACCTTCTCCGTCTAACCTTTTTCCAAGGTGCCTTGTCCTTCTTCTCCCGAGTTTGTGGAATGCAAACCCATGTTGTCATATGGGCATGAACAAGTTCTAGTAGCGTAAGTGTATATAGATGGCCTTGTAGAATTAAAATTCCCCTTTCTCTAAATAAACAAATTAAGAAAATAAATGTCATAATAGAGAAGATTTAAGGATGATTACTCAAAGTGTCAAAAGAATAAACTTAGCTTGGCAAGTTCAATCTGCATTTAATCATATCTTTGAGCCTCCTGAAAACGTAAGCTAAGAATCGCAAGATGTCTTTTTAAATAAACAACCCTCAAGAATATCTCATTGTGGTTGGCCCTAACCTGTAAGTGTGTTCTCGTGGTTGGACTTCTATGTTGTCATGTCAAAAAAGAAAAAGTGTATTATCCTTTTGAGTGTGAACGTTTCCATGCTGACCTTGTGGTCATCTCCGTAACAAGTGGTTCCCGTGAGTTGGTTGAACTTTGTGACGACATGTTGTGTCGTGTTATGTGAAGTAAGTCAAAAAAAAAAAAAATTATCCTGTCTTTTACCGTGTTGTTTGTGTGTGTGAGATTTTGGGTAGTTACATAAAGATATGTTGATTAGACCTACAACCCAAGGGTTGAGGTTTCGTACACAATTGTGATTACGATTTTTGTATAACTATCAACAAAAGAAAATAATTTGGCCTCGAGCCATGAGGCACATAGTTTTTTTTAGATTTGAATGGTGTAGGTGAAGAATGAAACAAAGCTATGGAATGAGAAATAGCAGAGATAGATTTATCTCATATTATTCTGCCAAATACAAAGCACACGTACAGTATATATAGGACTGAAATCTGAACTGACTCCCTAACTGAACTGAGAAGATCCACAAAAGTGGCAGAGAATGATGTGATAAGAGATAAGATGATAAGATGACACCTAATCTAATAACCAACGTATCCTAACATTCCCCCCCTTATTACATTATTCTTGCAAATGTGACCTCTGAAAGATTCAAATTTCACTTTTCCAAGAGATTTAGTGAGAATGTCAGCAACTTGTGCTTCAGTAGGACAGTACTGGAGCTGAATTTGATGGTTCAAGACGTGCTCTCGAATGAAATGGCAGTCAATTTCAATATGCTTTGTTCGTTCATGAAAGACTGGATTCTGCACGAGCTTCAACACACTCTGATTGTCGCAATAGAGAATAGGTGACTATTTTTCAGGAATTCCTAGGTCATCCATAATGCGACGTATCCATATCACTTCGCACACAGCTCCTCGTGTGGCGCGATATTCTGCCTCTGTGGATGAGATAGAAACAACATTCTGCTTCTTGCTTATCCACGAGATTGGTCCAGATCCGAGATGAAATATGTATCCTGTAGTTGACTTCCTATCATCAACAGATCCAACATGGTCCGAGTCGACATATCCCTGTAGGAAGAATTGATCATTCTTTTTATATTCCAGACCATAATTAGTTGTTCCTCGGACATATCTCAAAACATGCTTTGCTGCATTCCAGTGACATTTCTTTGGCTCTTGCATGAACCTGGAAAGATAGCTGACAGCATAGCAGAGATCTGGTCTGGTGTATGTCAAATAGATGAGCCCTCCAACCAATTGCCTGTAGAGAGTAGCATCTACTTGAGGTGAGTCCTGGAATCTTGAAAGTTGCAAGCCTTTTTCCATGGGAGTGGATATAGGTTTACAGATCGGACATTCTATACTTTTCCAGGAGTGTCTTGGCATACTTTGTCTGGGAGACAAAGATGTGATGCTCCTTTTGCCATATTTCCAAGCCAAGACAGTAATGTAGTAGCCCCAAATCTGTCATGTCGAAGGTTCTTTTGAGATCATTCTTTACAATATCAACCTGATCTTCTGAACTACCAGTGATCACAAGATCATCTACATAAACAACCAGAATGATAATTTCTTTGCCTACCTTCTTTATATACAAATTTGAATCTGAGGGACTACGAGTGAACCCATGCTGCAAAAGGTGATCATTGATCTTGATATACCATGCCCTGGGAGCTTGTTTCAGTCCGTAAAGAGATTTGATGAGACGACATACCTTTTTAGGCTGATTTTCATCAACAAATCCTTCAGGTTGGGTCATGTATACTTCTTCTTTCAGATCACCATTTAGGAAAGCACTCTTGACATCCATCTATTGAAGTCTCCATCCTTTCGTCTTTGCAAGTGCGCAAACTACCCGATGGTCTTCATCTTCGCAGTGGGTGCAAAGGTTTCTTCATAGTCGATGCCTTCTTTCTGAGCATATCCTTTGGCTACAAGTCGTGCTTTATGTTTGTCGATGGATCCATCTGCCTTATATTTTGTCTTGAAGACCCATTTGCAGCCTATGGGTTTCTTTCTGTAAGCAAATCGATAAGTTCCCATGTCTGATTTTTCATGAGTGAGTCATATTCTGTTTCCATAGCTTCCTTCCACTGAGTTTGACTGAGTGCTTCACGAACATTATCTGGCTCGGAGCTATTCATCAGTGAACTCATGAGTGCAAAGTTTACCTCATTTCTTGTTTGACTCCTTGTTTTGACTCCGGATGATGTATCTGGGAGTTGTTGCAAATTTGAGTCCTTGATAGTTCTTTGTACCCACTTCGGATGAGAACTTGACTGCTTTTGAGAAGAACTATGTCGTTGCCGTGAGGATTGATGTGGAGTCACATTCTGCAGTTCTCCAAGGTCAACAAATAGTTCTCCTGGTAGCATTTCTTTTCTCTGAGTAGTCTCCTCCAGCTCATCATCTGATTCAGAGACTAATCGGTGAGATGTGTTTGGAAGTGAATCTTCTGTTGATACTATTGAGTCAAAGGATGACTCGTCACAAACCACATCCCGACTCTCGTATACTTTCTTTGTCTCAGGATCCATGAGACGATACGCCTTCGAGGTAGTACTGTAGCCAAGAAGGATACACGGGAGTGTTTTTGGCTCTACCTTCTTTCTCTTCTGAGCTGGGACATGCATGTATGTTGTGTAACCAAATACTCGCAAATGAGAAATTGATGGTTTTTTACCACTCCATACCTCTTCTGGCGTCTTGTTCAGTAGAATCTTTGTTGGTGCCCTGTTGAGAAGATATACAGCCGTTTGTACTGCTTCAGCCCAATAGCGTTCTCCTAGCTTTGTAGTTGATAGCATGCAGCGAGCCATCTCCATCACTGTGTGATTGCGACGCTCAACAATGCCATTTTGTTGGGGTGTGTAGGGAGCAATCAGGTGTTGCTTAATGCCGTGATGGTTTAGGAAGGCCAAGAACTTCTTTGATGTGAATTCCCCCCCTCGATCTGAGCGGAGTAGAAGAAGTGGTTGTCCAGACTCTTTGACAACATGATGATAGAAGTTCTGAAAGTGTTGAAGAGCCTCACTTTTCTGCTTTAGGAAATATACCCACATCTTGCGAGAGTGGTCATCCACGAACAACTGGAAGTATTTGTATCACGAAAAGCGAAAGGGCAATGGGCCATTCGGATCGGTATGAACTACCTCCGGACACTTCTTGGCATGGAAGGTGCTCGCTTGAAACGGATCTCTATGTTGTTTTCCTACAAGACAACCAGGGAAAATAGGCAAGGAACTGGACAATTTGGGTAGTCCACGGACCATTTCTTTTGAACTCATCTGGTGCAGTGAACCGACCGACAAGTGTCCATATCTATAATGCCATAAGGCAGTTGATTCTATTGTTGAAGCAGATAAAGCTACTGCAGAAGATGAAACAGTATCTAAAGCAAATAACTTATCTTTTACAAAGGATTTAGCAAGAACCGTACCTTGTCGGGAGATTAAGCATGATTTAATGCCATTTTGAACAAGAAATTCAACCTTAAGGTGATGATTCAAGAGTGAGTAATCGATGAAGATTGCTAGTCAAGCCAGGAACATATAGTACCTTTGTAAGTGTACATTTTCGTGGCCCCAGAGGAATGGTCACATTCCCTATTCCTTCTGCAATGTACTCTTTGTCATCCGCTATCCAAACTCGATCTCCAGTTGGCTCTTCATGTAGTGAATCAAACAGCTTCTTGTCACCTGACATATGCTTGCTTGCACCAGAGTCTATCAACCAGACTTTCTTGTGGGCTGAGAAGTTTGAGAGACGAGTACAAGATTCTTACTACAATGGGCTCCTTCTGATGTCTCCTCATCAGATTCATCATCCTCTTGTTGGGCTACAAGATGTCCTTTTTGCTTTCTCCAGCGGGGACGTCGTTTAGACTTTTGAAAATCTTCGCGCCGGATGTGCTTGTATGGCTTGAAGGCCCTTGTTTGAAGTTGTTGTGCAACGAGTGATCAGTGTCGTGAGTATTGGTCTACGTAAATGTGACACCATCTCTTTGACTTTTGATCTTTCTGTTTGGATTGTGCTGGATTTGGCTTCTCTGGGGGACCTTTCCGATTCTTCTGGCCACGATTAGGCTTTGAGAACAAGGCTTTGTCCTGAGACTCTCCATGCGATGAAGTGATAGCTTCTTCCTGCTGCAGCAAATTCACAAGCTCTTCGAATGTCACTGTTTGTTTAGACACATTCAGTGTTGTAACAAACACTCAAAATTGAGAAGGGAGTGCTCTCAAGGTGATTGGGACGAGTAGTTTATCGTCTACCGTTTCACCGAGCGCCAATAACTCCGATCTCAACTCAGCCACGCGACGCAGGAATTCCTCCACTTTCTCGTCAGACCCCATAGAGAGGGTGTGCAGCTTCGACTGAAGATGAAGAATCTTTGTCTGATTTTTGGCTTCATAAATGGTTGCCAACTTGTCCCAGGCCTCCTTGGGTTTCTCCGCATTCCGAACATGCGGTTGCACGTCATCACTGATACTGAGCATTATCAGCATCAAGGCTTTAGCACTAGCCATGTCATATTTTATTAGTTCATCGGGGGCTGTGGGAGCAGGGATAGATCCTGTGACAATTCCCCATAATCCTTCAAACTGAAGGATTGTCTTCATTTTTGTCTTCCAGGCCGCAAAATTAGGCCCTTTGAGCAACTGAGCGTCAGACAGAAGTAACTTCGGAGCAGACATTGTAATAAAAAAAATATTTATTTATTTGAAAAACTTATTACAATTTGGACTCACTGTCGAGAATGACTGGCTTGTAGATGCTCGCGATATTCGCGTGCTGTGAGACGGCGACGCTTTGCAGGGCGTTCTTCTTCGTCGTCACAATCTGCGTCGTATCCGGCTTCTAATTCTTCCCGTACTCGCTTTGCTTGGCAGCTGACGTCGAAAAGAAAGTACTCAAGGAGTCCTTCTCGAACAAGTTTGTCGAATGCAAGATTGCCGCAATTTTGAAGCTCGTTCAGCAAGGCAAAGTAGAACCCGGAGCTCTCAGGAGCTTCTCCACGGTGTTCTCTGGCTGGCGAGTTGATGTTGTGGCTTTCAGCTGTGGCGACCGTGTTGTTGACGCTTTCAATCGAGTTGTCTACACTCGACATTCGATGTAGTGTAGAAGAGACTGTTATAGACTCAAAACTACCTCGACAGCGTTTGAAGGTCTCCGCGCACAGAAATAAATTCTCTCTCCGGCGAGATCTCCACGTCCAGCTTGTGGTCTCCAACACGCTCAGACAGTCTCCACGGAAGAGTTGTCTTCAATACGCTCAGGTTTCGAACATGGCTCGGCTGGCCGTGAGTTCGATGTAAATGATTTGAGTATCGCTGAATCCAACCGGGATTCTGATTACATTCGATCACTGGGAGAACAGAATCCTGATGTTTCGGCTTTTGATGGCTGCTCAAAGCTCTCCACGTGGCAGCAAGATTGTTTTCACCTCCACGCGGCAGCAACTGTCTTTGCTACACAGGTCGAAGTGGAAATTTGTGCTCCACCCGCTGGATCTGGGCCTCCGACACTCCCTTCTCTTCTACGCCACCAGCAAGAATGTTTCCTCACGCAGCACACTATTCCACGTAGCAGCAAGATTCTCCACGTGAAAAGAAGATTCTCCACGTGAATTTTAGCGCTGGGATATACCGTTTTGCTGGAGGAGGCGAGATAAGAAGAAAGTTGTTGTGTTTTTCGGCACACAGACTGGAACAGCCGAGCGCTTTGCTCAGGAAATTGCAGTGGAAGGCAATGTACTAGACCAAAACCTGTCCAACGCCTCCCAGATCTCTGCCACGCAGATGCTAAGACTGGCATATCTCTTTTCTACTACTTGGCAGAGGCTGCGCAGGCTCCTTCTAACAAGTCTTTGATTCTCTGGCTTAATGGAGTGATCGATCCGTGCTCTGATACCAAACTGAAACAAAGCTATGGAATGAGAAATAGCAGAGATAGATTTATCTCATATTATTACGCCAAATACAAAGCACGCGTCTACAATATATATATATGATGAAATCAACCGACTCCTAACTAAAGCGAGAAGATCCACAAAAGTGGCAGAGAATAATGTGATAAGAGATAAGAAGATAAGATAGACAACTAATCTAATAACCAACGTATCCTAACAAAGAAAAACTTGTAAGTGTGAAGAGAAATAGAACATACATCCCTAGGATCGGAAGAAAGACGTATAAAAGGAATGTTCAAGAAAGAAAAAGACATGAATTGAAGGTAAAAAAATGTGATAATTGAATACATGCATGCCCCACGATTATTCCACAAGTTAGATTGTTCCCCCCAAATAATAAATGTTATGTGTTCCTCTTTTTTTCTTGATATCTCTTACATCATGCACATGAATGCAATTCACATTTAAAGGGACCAAAATTTAAAAATGAGGAGAACCTAAAGTAAACATTCATTTTTAGTTTCAAGCTTGAGTACTTGTAGGGGAATAGGTGATGTCTTAGTAAAAATGTGGGAATTAAATACCTACATGTCCCACACCCATTGCTCGGCTTATATTTTTCTTACCTAAACAATATATGATATGTGCTCCACTCTATCATCTCGATCTTCCCGTATTATTAACATGAATGCAATTTGTGTTTAAAGGGACCAAAATAAAAAAATGAGAAAACCCCAACAAACTTCACTTTTCATTTTCAAGCTCGATTAAGCACATGAGGAAAGTCAACACTAAAAAAGTCATTGATATTCAAGTCTTTCAAGTAGTTGGTGAAATGAGAGAAAGGTGAATTTGATTTTCCATCCAAAAGAGAGATTTGAACTAATAAAACCATAAAAGTGTTCCATGTAATGTACAAGTGGAAAGAAGTTGTTTGTTGTCTTAATGAGATCTAATGTGTTTAATCTATGTTTAAGCAGTTCATGTTTTGTAAATTATAGTTATGGAATAATTAGTTACTAAAAATATGCAATCTATTAATAATATTAAAATTAAATTAGAGTTCAAATGTGTAAAAAAATGTTAAAACAAATATCTAAATTCAATTCCAATAAATCTCAAAAATCAATTCCAACGAAACAACTAAATCCATACCTAAACAATTAAATCAGTTGGATGTGGATCTTATTAAGGCTAGTTTGACGAGATAAGCTGTCTATTTCATGACAAAGTTACGCTTCGGTGCTTTCATTTTCTGTTATTATTTGCAATGATGGCATGTCTGATGGTACATGGCAAAAATAGATGACTAATAGTGGGATTTTAATGGTGTCATATAAATTTGGAATTACAAAGTGAATAAACAACATTTACAAATCTAACTAAATGGAAAGGAAATGATATATAAGCTTTGAGTTATATATTAAATGTAGATCTGGAATGATTAGTTTATTTCTCATAGTTTTTCATTGAAACTCATAGTAGTAAGGAAAATTCAATAGCCGACCTCGAAGAACATGAAATCAATCTTCCACAAAAAAATTTAATAATACAACTTAGACTAAGTGCTTTTCACCCAGAAACAAATAAATTCCCTCATTTTGGTGCACAAAAGGTCCCCAAATCAAAGAAGGATCGAAGCATGGGATATCCTTGTGAAAGTGTTCCCTCATCAAGGAAGAAAGACGATGACATAACAACAATACTATCATTTCCCAACTGCAAGGTGGTGGTGTAATCCTTTTCGATAGTGCCTCCACTAATATTGAAAAATCCAAATCGCAGTGTTTTTGGTAGTTTCGCATGATGGGCCATCATTTCCTGTTGAATAAACCACCATTACTCCTTTTTGATGGTCATAAAGGCTCCTAGAGAGATTTAGCGTAATGAGTGTGTGAGTCTATCTTTATTACATTCGTAATTTCACTATTAAATATCATTATTACATTTATAATTTCGGCATTAAATGAGTGTATCTTATTAAAACTGATTTGACGAGCTTCATGCCTTATTTCTTGACAAATTTCAGGTCATTTTTTTGTTTTATGCTATTATTTTCAATGATCATTTGTCTAATGGTACATGGCAAAAATAGATGACTAATAGTGGGGTTTTAATGGTTTCATATAAATTCTGTATTACAAATTGAATAAGAAACATTTACAAATCTAACTAAATGGAAATGAAATGATATATAAGCTCTGAGTTATATATATTCAATGCAAATCTGGAACGATTACTTTATTTCTCACATTTTGTCATCATAACTCGAAAGGGTAAGGCACATTCAAAATCCAACCACGAAGAACTTGCAATCAAGCTTCCATAATAGAACATTAATAATATAACTAATACTAAGCACTTTTCACCCAATAAAAAACAAACTCCCTCATTTTGGTGCACAAAGGGTCTCTGAATCAGAGAAGGAGAGGAACATGGGATATCTTTGTGAAAGTTTTCCCTCGTCAAGGAAGAAATATGATGCCTTAACAGCAATACTATCGTTGCCCATCTTTATGAAAGTGGTGTAATCCTTGTCGATAGTGCCTCCATTGATATTAAAAATATAAGTTACATCATTTTTGATATTTTCACATGAGGACTGAACACTTCCTACTCAACAAACCACCATTACTCTTTTTGTGATGGTCACAAAATATCCTAGATAGATCCCATGTAATAAGTGTATAAGTGCGTCTCTATTACATTTGTAATTTCGACATTAAATATGTGACGAGATAAAATTGAAAAAACTTTTCCCAAACATAATCAATATGCTTCAATGTATTTAATATATTATATTGTATTCAATTAAATATTGGTTATGCGTTTATAATAAAAATAAAACAAATTTCATCCATATTGACATGAGTCTATTTAAACAATCATATATTCCCTCAATCACTCACATAAAATATTTAAGGTAATGTAATTTTATGATACAATTATCGTTGATAAATGCCTTGGTTGTATCTCTAGGCATGACATGTCCCTACCTATGTGTGTCATCACTTGGGATGGATCCTGCTCTCTCACGTTGTCGATCCACTTTGTGTTAATTTATACACCTGTCAAGCAATGATCACCATTTGTTGAAGGTTAAACAAGGAACTTGATTCTAATGTGGACATTTTTATATACGAGGAAACTGATGGTGATGATTTCAATTGTACATGGAAGTTGATATGAACGAGAATGTGGACAAAAATAATTAATAGCTTTTATCTGAGCCCATGGCGTGTCTGATGGAACATGACAAGAATAGATGATAATAGTGATATTGTAAGGGTGTCATATAAATTCTAAATTACAAAGTGAATAAACAACATTTACAAATCTAACTAAATGCAAAGGAAATGTGATATAAGCTCTAAGATATATATATTAAATGCAAATTTGGAACAATTACTTTATTTCTCACAATTTGTCATCGGAACTCATAGTGGTAAGGTACATACAACAGCCAACCATGAGGAATGCACAATCTATCTTCCATAGCAAAACATTAACAATACAACTCACACTAAGTGTTTTTCACCGAAAACAAACAAACCCACTCTTTTGGTGCATGTAGGGTCCGCGGCTCGGTGAAGGAGTAGAGCATGAAATATCCATGCAAAGTGTTCCCCTGGTCAAGTTAGAAAGACAACACCTTAATAAAAATATTGCCATTACTCGCCTTTAAGGCAATAGCATAATGCCTCGTCGATAAGCCTTTGTTGATGTTAAAATCCAATCCGTAGCATTTTTAGCAATTTCGTGTGAGGTCGGTATTTTTTTGCTGAATAAACCATCATTACTCCTTTCTTGATTGATGCAAAGGCTCCCAGAGAGATTCATTATAATTATTGTATGAGTATATCTTTATTACATTTGTTAATTTGGCATAAAATATGTGATGAGATAAAAATGAAAAAAAAATCACAAACATAATTAGCATGCTTCAAATTATGAAGGATATTGTATTGTATTCAATTAGAGATTGGTTATGAATCTAAAATCAAAATCAAAATAAAGAATCAAATTTCATACATATTACAATGCGTCTATTGAAATAATCATATATTCCCTCAACCACTCACATAAAATATTTAAACTAAAGAAAAAAATTGATACAATAATCACTAATAAATATCCTCGCTTTATCTCTAAACATGTTGTGTCCTTGCTTTTACGTGTTTTCACTGGGATGGATATTTTAGGCATAATTAAAAATAAACATAACAACATTAAATACAAATTACAACATCGAAACATTCTTTAAATACACTTTTGCATAAATAGACCAGCCAAATATAGAAACAACAAAACATAAAATGGTCCAATCAAAGCAAAGAACTTGTGTTAGGAGTGTAGTGAAAGCTGTAATGCCCCATGGGCATCGGCCTCCACTGCCACCTTGGCCTCCTCCCAACCACCCGACCTGCAGGCTGTCTTGTCCACCGCATTTTCTTTTCTGTCCTGCATGGGAGGAGTGGGCGGAGTCCCGTTTTTTTCTTTGCGTGATCTTTTTTTTTGATCCTCTATTCAATGCGTATGGGTATGACAAGATGGATTAGATGAAGCTACAAGCTAGTGTAGCAGGCGTGTAACCTCCTTGCTTTGGGTGCTGCGGGGTGTGGTGGTGAGCGGTGTGCTGGGAGCAGAGTTTAACCAGGCGGCAGGCACATACAGTAAGGCAGAAGCCGTTTTGAGCGCTTCCAATGAGCAGGTTGTCCACTATGTTGTTATCTGTTCAGTTTTTCTGCGTGGAAAAGTGATGGAGGGAGGGGTGACTCCCAGTCGCAGTTTTTTGGAAAGGGCCAGGCTTAAATGGATGAGCTCGAGCAGGAAAGTTCCTCCGAGACAAGTAAATCCGAGACCCCTGATCTCTGAAAGAAGTTAGAGAGCCCGTGCCCGTGCCCTAACCTTTTTCTAGTCACATACATCAATGGAGATGGCGGCGGTGGAACTCGCACAGGTGGTGGAGGACACATCAATGGAACCGGCAATGGAGGTACTCGCCTAGGCAGTGAAAGATGCGAGTCTAGAGGTCTGAGTTTTGGTGTAAAAGAAAATAGTGAACAGTGCTCGACAGTGCACCATTGCCACGACTGGCTCTTCCCCTTCCCATGTGGTGAATGCGGCTGCTGCATCAGGACATACATTTCAAGCTAATGAAGAAAACCACAACGACAACGAAGACCGCCGCCTTTTCGAAACACAGTTCAGGTTGAAGGTCTCTTAGAGACTATAAAGTGGGACGAGAAAGGCTTGTGTTTGTGAGCGAGTTTTTTTTTTTTTGTGAAATTCGGGTGTGATCTGAACACATGGCTTCAGGTGGGGTTGCAGATGTTTATGGCTGGTTTTGTCATCTCCATAATGATGAAGGCAGTACCGATTCTTTTGATCTAACTACGATGCACGGGAAGATGCTATCCATCCATGCCCTTACCATTGCAAAAGGGGAAGTTTTTCTGGGTCTTCGGTTGGATGATGAGTGCCTTGCTGAATAAGGAGCATACAGTATTGGAGATTGTAGTGAAGAGGTGATGTAGAAGAAGTTGTTTCCTTTGTTCTTCAAGCTCTGCACATATGCGTTCCTCAAATTCGGGATTCTACTTCAAGATATTTCTGTCAGAATCGATTAAGTGACAGTGAGAGTATTACCAGAAGACCTGATGAAATTTATTGTTAAGTTTCTCTATTGATTTCTTGCTGTCTTACGACGTAACTCATGGAAGAGTATCCCATGGAGGCGGATCTGTTTCAGATCAGAATATTCATGAAACACAATTTTCTTTGCAATCATTTGAGCTGCTTCAACGAGTCACCAAGTTGGCAGGCATAAAGGTCTCTGTTGGTTTTGTCGCACCTTGCAAGCTACAGCTGAAATGTTTTGCTGCACAAGCAACACACTTGATATTTTGTGGCAGCTTCTTCACAGGTGAAAATACATTTGGTTTGCTTTCTCGGGAGGTCATGGGTTTTGACAACGAGAGTATCATAAATATACAATCACTCCCTGGAGAATATTTCTGTCCAGTTGGTAGGCAGCGTGTTTACCCTAATGAGGCTGTGCAAACCCAATGTACACATCCTTACTGCAAGCCTTGCCTAACTTATGTGCTGAGTACTACTAGGGCCTGCCCTTATGACGGGTATTTGGTTCCATGAAATGATTAGAAGGCGGTGCAAGAGGCAAATCCTAGTATTGACTGATCTATAGGAGTGTGTTCTAGTTCTCCTCTTTCCATTCATTGCCTACACCACAAGAGTGGCTGGGCATTGGCAAGGGCCTCTTTCGAGAGAGTATAGCTCATGGTAATGGTTGCATGGAAACAATCTTTATGGTTCATCCCCCGTTGTATGTAATAGATGTGGCACCTAAGAGCAGATTTGTTCATCGACAAGGACAAGAGCATGGCCATTAATGAGTTTGGACCTTGCAGTGAGGAAGAGAAGTTCTGCGTTGGGTTGGGTTCTTTATTGCAGAGCCCCGTCCATCTTGTTATCGACTGCGGGAGCTTAATCAGGCACGATATTCTCTATACCATTGATTCTTATGTTGTTATTTAACTGATTCATTAAATAACTCTACTCTTCATATAAATGTCTCGTGTGATGGTATGCTGTTTGGTTTCCACTTCCCTTGCTCGTTTGTATTCCTTTTTGGCGTTAGAAATGATTGCGTTGGTTGAAGCCTTTATATTGTTTTCTGGGTTTTAATAAATATTAGTTGGGTGAACTTTGTTCTTAAGTCTAATAAAACAAAAGAGGTGGGGGTCCTGTAATGAACACCCCCTAGTTCCTTATGTTGGTCTCACGATTTGAATGTTTTATCAAACATTGTTGTTGGACTCAACCTTATAGTTCCTGTTTTGTTCTTATTCTTGTTTCGGTTCGAGATCTGTAGTTCTGGGTTATGTCGGGTATTTGCGAATTAGGGATTGAGTACTGCGAGTGCATTGTGTATAGGTGAATGATGCTTTTCCTGTCTCTATCCTTTTCTTTTAGTTGTTTTAGTTTCTAGTAACCCTTCCCGGTTGGCTTGGTGTGTGCTTAGCTTGACTGATTATTGAATTGAGCCAAGTTGATATTACTCTCAACTAGGTTAGTTGCTTTTGTTATTTTTAAATCGCTCGAAGAAATACTTTTATTCTTCAAGCGTCATGGTTGATCTTCATAATTTGATATCAATTCATGTTCACCATTTGGAGATTGTTTTCTTTGGAATCACCTTCTCTCCCTTGGTGACTGTTGTATGTTTGAGGAATGTAGCTGATCCTATGGAATGTCTTCTTTAGACATTACTCACATTTCTTTTAGATAGCTTAAAATGTCAGAGGAAATACTCTTTTTCGTACCTTGATTTTGTTGCACACATGTTGGAGGATACGAGGTCTACTTGATCATTAGTGAGGAATTTTTCAAATCTTAAAGTTGGGATGTTGGTTGTATGCATAAGAAATTACTCTACGTGTTGCTCCGTAAAGATGCTTAAATTTCATTCTCCTGTGACTTAGAGGTTGGTGTGTCTGGAAACTCATTGGTTGATTTGTTTTGTGATGATCGTTGTGATACGACCTCCTTGCTGTCATTGTAGTAGAATGGTTATGTATTGACCAGAAAGGTTTAAGTCAACTTGTTGTTGACGACAGGTCCTTGGAAGCTATGTATCCTGTGTTGTGTTCTTGTGAATGATTGAGTAACCCTCCTGTAAGATTTATAATGGTTATGTTTGGTCTTGCCAAGTTTGTCCTTTTTCTTAAGACATTCTCTTGATTAGAAGAAAGTTTAATAGAAGGATTGTTAGGATAGGATGTGACCCATACGAGGTCATTTTTGCGTTTCATCCCTTTTCTTTCCAATTTATTTATAGGTACTGACATAAAATTAACTGTTATAGGCACATCATCTTAATATTAATAAGTCATGTTGGTTTAGACATTCTCATGTGGATTGATTGGTTGGGATCTTCCAGTGGCATAGTGAATCCTTGGCTTGGTGAACTAACTTAAACAAATAGGGACAGATCACGTTTGAAATTAATTCTCTTCTTGTAATTGTTTTTGTTTCGAAATGTTATCTTGTTAAAATGACGGTCATTATTGTGATATGGATGAAATTTACTATGATGTTTATTAACTGCTCCTATGAGAAAATGATAATTAAATAGAGTTAGTGTTGTCCCTTTTTATTTAGACATTTTATGCCTTTGGACAACTCTTTAATTGCTCTTGTTTAGACTCTTGGATTATTGTTTTCTTCATCAACGGTGCTTTTCTTCCTTGAAACAGTTAGATAACAACATATTGTCTTAATGTTATAGCTTTTATCGTGCTCAGTTCTTGCGAACTGACATGTGCTAACAAATGTGTAGGAGGATTTCTTGAGTAGAAGAAAAAAAAAAAAAAAGAGAAAAAGAAACACGTGTAGAGAGTGGTTTCCAGCCTTCTTAGGAACTGCTGTTGTACGAATGTTTTCCTTTGCTTTAAAACATTGGTATGGAAATTGTGAAGACTATATTGAAGGCATTGTGTTATAATTTTGTATTGTTCTCATGTAGGTTGTTATCGTTTGAAAGTCAATTTGAGAAATATTATTGTCAATAAGATTAAATGAACTTGTTTTGACATGCGTATCCTTCGTTGAATTTTCACTTTTCAGAATATGATTTATCCTTGAATTGTCAAACCTAATTATAATTATCTAAACTTGAATCAACTTACATCACTTTGGTTACCTTTGGTCATGTGTCGTTTGGTAGAGGACTATGTTTTGAACCTAGCAAAAAAGAAAACAAGAGAAACAAATATACCTTGTGATCCCACGTAAACTAATCAACAATCTCTTATTGTGGTGAATCCTTAGAACGGTCTTAAGGTGAAATCAATGATTGAATTCTTGGAAGATAATAAGATTATAATAAAAAGAAGGAACTTGACTAAGAAACTCTTCGATCTATCTTATCCGTTGAAAATATAAACAGTATACTTATGTCTATCTCTTCAAGTGAAGCCCGAGTCAACCTATAAAATTTCTGGTTAGACTCTTGACCCCAATGTAATCCTTTTTGACAACTAATAAGATCTTAATGATGAATCCAAGATTTAGACAGTCATGTACTGGAATAAAATGAAATAAAATAAAATTGACCACTTGAAAAGATAAAACATATATGTTCAAAAGCACAGCGTCGAAAACAAATTGATGAAGTTAAGAGCCTTGAGAAATTAACTGCCTCCTCACGAATGAATAAGTTAATCAAGTAAAGGAAGTAACCTCTTACCATACAATAATTGGTTCACACTGTATATTAACATTAACAAGGTAGGAGGAAATTCTTCAAAGGAGACATGAACTTCAGATTCTCCTATCATGATTTCTCTGGGAAAAGTAAAGAATGTAAAAGCACTTACAGCTAAAACATGATTCTAAAGAAACCTTCTGTGGGAAGACCTTGTTTGTAAAGTTGCATACTTTAGATGAACCAGTGTGTCCTTAGTGTGTGCCTCATGTTTATCTGTAACCAGTGTGAGTCCGTGTTGTGGAAAGCATGTCTTTAATTGGTTGTATTCCCTAGAGAACTTGTGTAGTGTCGTATTATCTTCAAGCAAGTCAAAAAAAAAATTATCCTGTCTTTTACTGTATTGTTGTTGTTTGGGTGTGTGATTTTGGTGCGTTACATTTTGTGTTGTCCTTGTGTTGGTTCTTTTGGGTCATTACAAAAGCCAAGCCATAACATAACCCAACTCAACCCAAATCTTAACCATAGTTAAAGAATGTCAGATCCACGATGAAGAGACATCCAATACGAACCCATAAACAAATGATATCTACTAAGATTTTTTCATATATTACAATGAAAGTGTAGGATCGTTTCCACAAGCATACATTTTTTTAGTTGATGGAGGCACCCAACGTGGCGCCACACACGCTTTAGAATTTAAGTGAGAGGGTACAAGTGAATCTTATTAGAGGTTCAAATTTCAGCATAAATATTGACCCCACAAAAGCTCGCAAATCCACGGTCGAAATTATAACCATGTGGACATCGAAGCGATTACATTTTTAGGCCCTTGTCGAGCTACCTAGGCCTATGGGAGAACTGGTGGGATTTTCCAATGTAAAGAACACCTTTCGACATAATTGTTTTAACTACATAGATATGAGAGATTTGAATAGACCCTTTAGTTTCACGCATACATGTTTACAACTGCTTGAGATTTGAAGCATGTGAACTCCAAAATACACATATATAACACTCCTTATAATAAGAGTGATTATTCCATATATGAAATTATCATACATATTAACAAAATACAAGACTTTGCTTTCTACACAAATCTACAAACATATATTTTTTGAGGTATGTCTAGATCCTAGTGTGGTTCAACTACAAAAATATATTGATGATGCCAAGGGAAATAGGTTTCTAGTTCTTGTGTGCATTTAATAGGCATGTGTATCAATGCACATTTGTGACACCTTCAACCTCTTTTTCTACAAATCACAAGCAAACTAGATTTCACTATGTTATAGAAAATATTGTGTAATAAAATAAAAATCTAGATCGAATAACACTTGGATAGACAAAACTTAACTAACAATAGACTTATATTTGAGTGCAACCATTTGAATTGTGGAGGAATATTTGGTCCACATATACTACTCCCTCCACATCTCTCTTCTCCTATTTATCCTTATTTCTTCTAGATTTTTCTCTAAAACGAATGGACTCGCAGGAGAGGGTTATTTTTATAAACAATGTAGGCGAAGAGAGTAGAAAAATAGTGAGGACTCCACGGGTTATGGATGGATCGATAATGAATATCACCATTGTGCAATCTATATAGTGATCAACTTGAGGCTCAAGATGTGTGTATATTTTATGCATTATTAGTTAGAAACAAAGGTGTTTACCAAAGATTTTAGTGGAAGCAATGTTTACATGTGGAACAATGGAAGGCATAGACAATCAGGATAAGTTTGATCCTCATTCTACATATAACTTTGTTTGCAACCATGGATCAAATACGAGAAGGAGAGTTTGTAGAAGAAGAAAAGACATTGCATGTATTGATTAAATCCTTTCCTTTAACATACACGCAACAACACACTCATATGCAATCAATCAGACAACAACTCAAAAAATTAATTATTCCCGTGATAGATCAGTTGTTAGTAGAAAAAAATACAAGTCTATGATAGATGTAACAACAATGATTTGTACCAACCGTTGATGAAGGTGGGGGATCAACGGTCTTGCCATATAAAATCCATGTGCTACATCTTGATTGGTAGAATCTTGACAGAAGGTGTGTCCATGTGGCAACCATCTATGTGATCTTTCTGAGATATCTATAGCCTATTGTTACTATACCACCTCAGCAAACAAATGAAGTACCCGCATTTATGGAAATAGTGGTGATCAGAGACAAACAATGGAGATCTATCTAATCAACGTTCAAATACGAGAATAGATCACAACCGTTAATATCGATTGCGTGTGTTAGATTCAGGGGGGTCAGACTCATTTAGAAAACACCATCGCGTACTTAAAATGGGAAGTATATAAAGATAGAGATAAAAGAATTAACAATACTAAAGTTTGACATGTTAACAATGCTAATTCTACCCCCTAAAGCTAAAAAGATGGGTCATTGGTTTCTTGTTTTGCCAATAATGCCCAAAACTCCTTCACCAAAGCCATCATCCTTATTTCTCTCTTAGCTTTCATCGACAATGGTTTCTACATCATCCTTTCCTCCCTATCTGTCCCCTCCTCTCGAGGTACCTATTCCTTTGACAAACCACATTCGTAGGCCCAGGCATAGGAATCCCTATTTGTTTCATTCGTGTATCCTCGGGAATCGTCGATCCATTTTTTCCCAATTCCCGTCTCAATTATCCTGCGCGCATTATCAGATTAAACCGCTTTCTTCTTCCAGCACCCACTCAGACATGATGAAAATGGCAATTAAATCCGTAATTTTGAGGCACAATGGCAATAAAATGGTGTGTGTTCCTCCGCTGAGCACGAGAATGAAGCCCAACAAACAGAGATAGTCAACAGGAGGAACACAACAATTACTCCCACCCCAACGATATCGACAGAGTTGCAGGAGCAACAAGAGAAACAAAACAACACTAATAAGTTCCATAGATGCTTATGTTGTATGTGCTCTGAAAAATAACCCTTCAAAATGTCCAAGTTTGCAAATTGTTCGACAACATTTCTGAAAGATATGTGGTCTAATGAGCTGCAGAGATTGTGGGATATCCAAAAATGGGTTTGTTGAAAAGGCCTTAGAACTTTTCAAGAAAATGCAATTGGCGAGTGTAAAGCTAGAGACCATAATCTTTGTAAGCACCCTTCAACCTATGTCAAAACAGGAAATTTTTTACTATCATCTAAAATCCCAAAAAAATGAATTATAAATAAGCCACAAGAAACTACTTTATGAGTATGTCAAAATGAGGTTTAATCATATTAATAGAAATATAGGTTTGAAGATTATTAATGTCATGAATATATCAAAATGAGGTTTGATCAGATATTAAGGTAAATAAAGGTGAAAATTTTATTAATATCATTTACATATCCTTTTTAGTGGGATTTTTCTCGAGCTATTCTTATATTCGTGTTATTCATATCAAGGCTCATTTTTTATTGAATAATAGTTTGCTTTGTTGAAGAGGGAACACAATGGTGGACAAAAAACAAAATGGTTGCATGTTTCTGGCTCTAGCATAGGTATTGGTCTGAATATTGTTTAACTTCTAGCAAAAGAAAGCTTAAATGTTGTTTTTACTATGCGTAATCCTCAAGTGGGCCATCCCTTATCAATTATTTAGGATACCCAAATATCCATTTCCATTAATTAAACATGTAATAAAATATTAGAGTGTCTTTGACTCTACCCAGAGACTATATCGAAATTTCAATGGCATTGATATTCTGGTATTGAACATATCCCCCAAATAGCTAGAACAAGGAATTCGGCTACTACACAGATAGGGATTGTAACGACCCAAGAATTCACACACGAACAACACAGTAAAAGACTGGATTTTTTTTTTTTTTTGACTTGCTTCGACACATAACATGACACAACATGTCGTCACAAAGTTACAACCAACTATGAGAACCACTTGTTACGGGGATGACCACAAGGTCAGCATGGAAACGTTCACACCCAAAAGGATAATACACTTTTTTTTTTTTTTTTTTTTGACAGAACAACATAGAAGTCCAACCACATGACACTCTCACAGCTAGGGCAAGCCACAATAAGAAATGATTGAAGGTTATTTATTTTGATAAAACACCCTGTAACTCATGACTTATGTTTTCAGAAAGATTCAATATATGATTCGCACAAATTCATCTTACCAACTGAGTTATTTTCTTATACACTGTAGAGTAGTTCACTTAAAGTCTTCTCCTTTATGACAATTATTTGTTTTATATATTTATTTGATAAAGATGGTAATTTAATTCCACAAGGCCATCTATTCACACTTACGTTACTAGAACTCGTTCATGCCCTTATGACAACATCGGTTCACGTTCAACGAACTTAAGAGAAAATTACAAGGTACCTTGGATAAAGTTAAAGGAAGAAGGTCAATTGAGTTCACCCTTAAGACGTCATTAGTTTTTACTAAGGTTTTATACGTAATTATTAACGCTTTTACTTAGGCTTCACCGAAAGAGCTTATCAAAAGGAAACTACTTACTTTTAAATAGGTTGAGAGATAAATTGAGGGGTTTCTAAATATTCTTCTCTTCCTTGTTAACTCTTATTAGACACTAACCACTGTTTTTCTTTAAGCTTGTTTTAAGCGTTCACCAAAAAGAGTAGTGTTCACTAGTTCAGTTAGGGATAACACGTTATATAAAATCACTTTGCAAGGATAGCCTCGCCCTTGATCACTTAGGCATTGTTTGTCCTCGAGTGGATCTCCTCTACAACAAATTTATTTGAATAACACTTTAAGGTAACTTCCGTAAGGATTAACCACCCCATTTATCTCACATATAACACATCCATACAAAGTCTTAGTAAGATTTAAATTAACACTTAATTCTCAAGATCAAAGTTTTACAATGTTTGTGCCAGTGTAAAGGTTGAATATTATTTCTCCCTAAGATGAGTTACTAGCCAAATTACAAAAAGACAAACAACTTCTTCACGTAATTCTCCGAACAATTCCAGGCAAGAGGTCTTATAAACTCTTTGCAAGCAATGTTACAAAATTTACAACACATTGAACATTTTTACAAGGAACTTCATAATTTGAACTGTTGCAACTTTTACACTCTTTTCCTTTAGTCTACTCGCTTAATCCATCTGCACAAATATTAGCTAGAGTCAGTTCGCTAGAACTGAGCATGTTAAGACTACCCATTGCAACAGTGAGCTAACATTTTATAATATCATGAAAGGAAAAATTCTGAAATCAAGAATGAGTCAATGCACAAGCCACTAAAACAATATGCCTCACACGATAGAGAGAGTTTTATGACAGCCAACAAGGAGAAATCTCATTAATCAAGTAAGACCAGATTGGTGAAATATCACAAGGCCGAGAGTATTGAGATTTCAATCATGTAATCCGATGGATTACGTGATTGAAATCTAATACCCAATCCCTCCAAAGAAACCCGATAAGCCAAAACATGCTAGTAACAATCCATGACGCACAACAACCCAAGATTTTTCCATCCTTCCAAGGGTGAGGTTCCATAGAGATTTAGTTTTCTATAGTTTTATTTTTAACCGTTTTAACTTCTTTAGGAAAACATTCATATATACATATATATACAATCATAATCATGTTTAATAGGCCACTTTGCACACTTCGTAACCGTTATAGCTGCTCACAAGGAAACCAACATAGACGTAAAGTGTCTGTTAACAAACTGATCATTATCCCCAATAGACAGATTAATAAATAATATATTTCATCCGGCCAAGTACGAAATTCCATTATAACATGCAGGTGATTCTAGTAAAGAACAGAATAATGATTTACTACAATCCTAATGTGTTGATAATTCAAGACCCCAAAGGCTCCAACAGAAGACAATAGTGGAATATTTCAACCTTTTGCCTTAAATTTGTTTTATTTATTTATTTGTTATTGAGAAAGATTAAACCTTCACAGCACATACAAGGGCATCACGAATGACCCAGTCAAGGGTTTTCATGAGGAGATGAAACCAACTGATTTCATCTACGGATTCCTCCTACGCGAGACCTCTCTCTCTCTTCAGAGAGAGGGAGAGGGAGAATACTTTAATTATGTTGAATCCACAAAAATTGTTACTTATACATTTATATCCATACGTATTCCACCTATACCCAAATTTGGGTTGTCTTAAAAGATGAATAATAATTATTCATTTCGAACTCAACCACCAGGAACTTGTTCGGCCAATAAAACAAATATCAAAAATCTGTTGCAAGACGCATGGCACACGCGTGTAACACTACTTCCATTTGAAAGGTTAAAAGAGGAGGAGAGGGTAGGCCCAAATTCCTAACCAACCCTTACACAAAATCTCGAAATGACTATTCACCTCATTATTTTAATTTGGGTTAATACAATGAGTATGCGTTGTCCTGAAAGCATGCCAGCGTATAATCGCCACAAGAACCCAAATCCTTGGACACAACAAAACTCATTCTGAATACTCTATAATAACCAGCTTATGTAACCCCAAAAAGGTGAACCTCAACCACATAGAGGAACATCAGAAGTACAATTACCCATTTCATACTTTCTGATTATATTCATCGTAAATACCAGAACCAAGTTTTAAGCAACTTATAAAATCATTTGCATTTCAGACCCGAACAAGAAAGAACTGTTTCAGGGTTCCACAATACACAGCCACGTTTACTGCCTATATACAATATATATATATATATATATATATATATATATATATATATATATATAATTACTTTGCAATGAAAAGGGGTAAGCCAGGGAAGTATAGCCTTGTAACAGAAACGATTTAGAAGGAGGTCGAAGGGAGATAACCCATGCTTTTCCACGGCCATAACTAAATAACAACACACAAAAATGATCCATTCAAGGCACCATGTACAGGTAAGAACAAGTATTTCATGGAATATTAACCAAAGAAGCAAAGTATTGCAAGGGTAGGCATAACATGCCTGTTTTAAACGCCTCACAACTGTAACCACATCCACCCGAACTCAGGGGCAGCACACACAGGTGAAAACCATTTTCTTTAGCTTGTTGGATGATCATATACGTCCAGTAGCCACGTTTTTCCAGCAAGTTCATAGTTGCAAAGCAAATTGTGCTTCATGAATATTCTGATATGAAACAGATCCACGCCTATGAGATTCTCTTCCATGAGTTACATCGTAAAACAAGTAAGGTCTCAAAAGAGAATCTTTGTAATAAATTTCATCAGGTCTCCTGGTAACACTCTCACTATCACAAAATCAATTTTGATAAAAATATCTTGAAGGAGAATCCCGAATTTGAGGATGCATTCGATACTGAACAGATAACAACATAGTTGGACAACCTGCTTGTTGGAAGTGCTCACAAAGGCTTCTACTATACTGCAACATGCCTGCTGCCTGGCTAATTACACTGTCGCAAGCCGTTGCTATGGATCCCCGGCAAGAACACACCTCACAGCACCCAATGAAAGTGGAGGTAACACGCCTGCTTCACTAGCTTGCAACTTCATCTAGCCACCGCAACAAACCCATTACTGCGCCCATACGCATTGAATAAAGGATCCAAATGAGATCAAGGTGAAGAAAATCAGGACTCCACCGACTCCCATCTCCCTCACGCAAGGACAGAAAACATAAAATACCACCCAAACATACTTCCCTCCTTCCAAGGGCCTGCAGCCCAAGAAAAACGTGCCCAACACTCCACCTATATGCATTGAAAGAACAATAAAAGGGAGACCAGGTCCTTCCACCAACCGCCGCCTACAACCTAGTTGACTGCAAAGCTAGGCAAGGAAAAAATAATGGCGCATAGGAAGGAGAAGAGAAAAAAAGATGTTTTTTCTTTTTTTTTTGGATAGTAAGCTTTATTAAACAATGAAAATTTGAGGGAGTTAAAATATTCTATCAGTGGCCTAAAGTTTGTGATTTCAAGACCATTATAAGATAGGACTTGAAAATCAATTGGAAACATGAAAATTAAAGAAGTTCGATGTTGTATCAATTCTAGAAAATTGTAATGTGTATGTTACTTCAATTCTGAATTCAAGAAGAATCAATTAGAATAAATCAATGAATGTATTTAGAGGAAGCTACTAAGTGTCTTACAGAATAGCATTTGAATTTTTATACATATTCTAATAATCAATATTTTTAATGATTTCAATAAATTTATAAATGATGGGAACTGACTAAGTGTCTTGCAAAATAGATATTGAAAAAAATTCCATATTTATGATAATCTAGATTTTTAATGAGATTCTTTAAATATATTTGAAATCACACTTCCTCCCCTTCGCCAGGTGCCCCCATGAGCCCCTCCTTCAGCAAAGATATGGGATAACAAAATCTCTACTAACTAAGGTAAGCTCACAAAGCATACGAAAGAAGATATATTAATACAAATGCAAAAGGAGTTACAAGATTACCTGAACAGTTCCCATAAGCTAAAAAGGTATACGAATTTTTGTATGATTACTATTCAACCCGAGAAGATTAAATTGCAAACAGACGAGCAAGCTAGAGGAAGTAAGAATTGAATTGCCCATTACTCACAATGATTAAAACAACATGTGAACAGGCCTAAGCAACCAAGGGAAGAAAACTAGAGTTTGACATTCCAAAGTGAACACGAAGCAGGGAACGACCATGGCACCAAGACGGGTAACCCCTTCTTTAGCGCAGGATAGGGTTCATTCTACTACACGATGAGAGCGAAACAACCAGAAGAAATACTACAGATACAATTACTAAAAGAAGAACGATGATACTCGACAATAAGGTAAAACAATAATACTATAAAATAGAGGCCAATCGATAATTAAATTAAAACAACATTGTTATCATTATATACTATAAATATAAATAATTTCTACTCACATCAATAATGACCAATGATCCAGCTTAACCATGTGACAACAAGATCCTTCTTTAAATAGGTTAACGCACAGGACATTACACAATCCACACACAGAGGTGTCAATAACGACTTGAGAAGGCAAGAAGGAGAGGGAAGGTTCTAAAACATCACTGAGACAAGATCTAAGACAACGGAAATTCACACAGCCATTCGACACTCAACAAAAGGGTCATCATGACAAGAACTAGGGTAAACGCCAAACGGGGCATTACAGGGATGGTTTTCAATTATTAGTGCACATATCTTAAAATCTAAATTTGGTTCAACACAAAATTAAAACCATCAGATTTAGGCACAAAATTTCACTGAGCATTACTCCCAATGTTTTAACATCATTATGTTTTTCGACAATATGAAAGGAGCTTTGAAACAAGGCGTGGACATCCACCAAAGCATTATGAAGAATGAAATTGCAACAAATGTTTAATTTTTAAGTGCCTAAAAAGATTTGTCTACAAAATGTGAAAGCATGCAAACTGTTTGACAATCATGAAATGTATAGATTGAGGGATACAGAAAACAATGGGTCCGTTGAAAAGGCCTCAAAACTTTTAAGAAAAATTTGATCCACAAGTATAAAGCTAGAGCCACAACCTTTGGCAACATCATCTCAACTTCTATTAAAATAGGACATTTCAAACTATCTTCTAAAAACCAAAAAGTCAAAAAAATAAATAAGCCACAAGAAACTACTTTATGAGTATGGATAAATGAGGTTTAATCAAATATTAAGGAAAATAAATGTGAGAAATTTATTAATTCACTTCCATATCCTTGTTGGTGGGACATTCCACCACTCATTCCATGTCCCCAAGATGAGGGAGACTTTGTGGTCATGACTCCAGCTCATTGTTATCATTTTCATGATAATTTGTAATTCATATACAATTGCTAATTTATAATTTCTATTATAAAATTATACTAAAAAGTGTGTTATGTAGGTGTATTAATTTAATCTAAAAAGTTGTATATAGGTGTACTGTGCGAGAGAGGTAAGTTAGAAATCCTATATAAAGGTTACACTTGTTTATTTAAATTGATAAAAATGAATATACGCAATATAGCTTCAAGAAATTTCTTATTAGTCTTTATTATTTATAAGGAAGAAGGCAATATAGTTTGTTGAGCCTACGAAGAAGTTGATTGTTGGGAAGCTCGTTGTTGTCACCATGGAAGGAAACACCTTCAGAACGCGGTTTTCTTCGAGTTTCGAGGAAGAATTTGCAGGCATGTTAAGCCCTTCTCTTTAAAACACTTGCTTTACTTCAAGTGTCTCATTAAAACAACCCTGCTCTTGGGTTTTGGGTTTATTCAATTTTTCTGTCATTATTTGAAATGATATGGGTAGAATCGTTTTCTTGTTATTGTGATTCGAACTGTCCTTGCATTTTTAATTGAGTGGAAACACCTCCATGCTGTGCTGGTTTGTTTGACAGTAATGGGGAATTCGTCATGTGTGTTATGAAACTGTACATGTTGTATGAGTTTGTTTTCATTATTGAAACAATCGTTCTTTTGCTAATACGAACTGGAATGATGGAAAGTATTAGCTGTGTGAGTTGTTGAAGTTGTTTCTTTACTGAAATTATAAGGAAATTATGCTTATGAATACTCAGCTAAGAGTAAATCAATTTCGAGGTGTTTGTTGGTATGAATTCGAACTGGGAAATTCTTTTTAAATGATTTTATGGAATAAAATATCTACAGGCTATGCGAGTTGTTGATGTTGTTTCTATACTGAAATTTTTAAAAGGAAATAAGATCCTTTTCCTTCTGCTGTTTTGGATTTTGATGGAAATAGCATTTGGGTTTTATTTGAGCATATGAACTCGATTTGAAGGAAGTAATGGTAATATTTTTATTGTTGTTCCTTTTTCTTGCATAAGAAATGAACGAATAACGTTTTGGGTATTCGTGAAAGTAGGAGAAGTTAACTGTTTTTCTTCTGAACTTGTAAATGATTATATTTCCTTCTTCTTTGTGATGGGAAGTTGATTCCATTGCGTTTTGTGGTTGCGGTTTGACCTTCTGATTCGAACTGTCTTGTGAATGCGAACTTGATTTGGATTTCTGTGCAAATAAATGGAAAAATATGGGAATTAGCTTGTTGTCTGAGTCTGTCTTGACTGTACCAAGCTTACGCATTTAACACCCTATGCGGGTTTGCCTTGATAGAGGTATTGATAACTGATTATTGCATTCTAAAGTTCTGCATATCATTATGAACTTGAAAAATGGATTTCGGGTAGAAATGTTTGTTTTTCATTATTGAACAATTGTTCTACTGTCGAGATGGGTTTGAGCTGTCAGTATGAAGTAAACATGACTAGGGTGTTCTTATCACATTTTGAAGAAAATGATCGTTTCTTTTCTGGAATTATTAAAGAAATGAGTTCTTCCTTCTGCTGTTTTTAATTCTGAAGAAATAATAATTGGGTTTCTTTGATCACTTGGATTCGGCTTGACGGAAGTGACAGTGATATTTTGATTAATTTCCTGAGTGCTGTGTTTTTCTGTACAAACGGAATATTGAAATGTTTCGTAGGAATTCTGATTTTGCACAGTCATTTAAAAGAAATGAAATCGACCTAAATAATTCTTGTTGAGTTTGAAGAAAATGGTTGTTTTCTTATTGAAAGGTTAAAGGAATGAAATTTTCTCTTTTTGTTGTTTGAATTCTGGAAATAGCAATTATAGAGCTTTACTGTGCAATATGAATTGGTCTTGCTGTAGGTAACAAAGCAATGTGCAAATTGTTATTATGAACTGTATGCGTTCATGGATATAGAAGGTCATATGAATAAGTGATTACGTGATTATATAACTATTTATTTGGTTAAAATATACAGTGAAAGAAGTATGGAGTCTTCTAGTACAAGTAAGTACATAGTATGCATCTTTATACTGCTTGTTCTATGATAATACGATGTTTTACTAACCTGTTTATGGCATTCGTATGAGCCTGAATTAAATGAAGTATTGATAAGGACGATAAGTTCTTCCTTGTTTTCATTTAAAGCTGATTATGAATGAAATTATTCTTCACTTTGGAAAGTGAATTCGAATGGATTTTGTAAGTTTCACTCGAAAGCTGTTATCTTGATTTGTGTCTCGTTTGGATTCAATTTTTAGGACAGTCATGAGGAAAGAAATAGGAATGTGGATGGATAACTTGGAAAAATGATCTTTTCTTCTCTCATACAGTTGGAAATCTGTAATCGTTTAGGAATGAATTTTGTATTGCTTGGGTATAAGCAACTATATTTATTGTTGTTTGCTTTCTCGTCTGTACTTGATTGCTTGGAATCAAATGAGATGCATGAACTGAAAGGAAAGTAATTGGTTTACATTTCAGTTAGTTTTTACCCTTTGCATTTATTACTAATGAAAGGAATGGAAAGGATAACAGTTATGTTATAACAGCAGTATGCTACTTGTATTCCTAAACTTTACAAATGTTGTAATCTGGAACTTTGAAGGAAATTGCTTCTTGTATGGTTATGTGGGAAATAGGACAACAATTCTTTGGCTGATTGGGATGGTATTTAGATGGTTCAGTTGTTATGCTGTCCATTCTTTTGATGCTTAATTCTTGATTGATGTTCATACTATCGTTTCATAAAAGCAGGGTTCTTTTATTGAGACAGTTAATTAGAAGCACCTCATTTTAATGACAAGTGCTTAATATGCTCAGTTCAATGAACTGACCCATGCAAGTAATTTTGCAGATGGAATTTGATTAGAACGAAGACATGGCTGTTTTCTGATGCTTCTTTGATTGTCTGAAGATGAATTGTATTTGTTAGTTATTATTCCTCTACGAGGAATTGTGAAAAGAAGAAAGTACATTCTTCTATCTATGAGTTGTAATGATGTTTTATATAAACAAAGTCCAGTCAGTTGGATTGGCAGATGTATGGATTATGAAATGGATTGATGAATACAAATACAAGTGTGATATTTTAATAACTATATCAGTTTGATATTGTTGATTAAATTGGAAATATAATGTTATTTCTTGATTTGGATTATTTAATTGTCCTTGGATGGATTTTAAAAAAGAACTGATATCTATTCTTACCTAAATGCAACTTTCAAGTTGAAATGTGCAATTAGTTCATACTTGGGGTTAAGATGAATTTTTAATTGACATTAAAGGGATTAGGAAGAATATGTTTCCATAACTGATAGGTATTCAGGATTAGCTTGGAAGCTAAGGAATATCAATTAACTTAGGAGTAGCCGAACTTCGTTTTCGAACTCCGTTAATAGCCTCGTATGTTAAATTCAGAAAGAAAGGATATGGGATAAATATATCCAGGGCTAATGGACCTTAACTATGTAAGGTTAAGGAGAATAAATGAATACATTTATTGGGAATTAGACCTCATTTAAATGACGTCTAATAAGCTGGAATTCTGAATTTAGTTACAGCCAGAAAACTTGGTTAAGTTTAATAGGTTAAACTTATCACGTCCGTCGGTAACGGGCTGCTTAATCCAAAGATTAAGAAGAGAACCAAGTAGAGAAAATGCAACCCTTCGGTATGAAGGAGAAGATGCATAGCAAGCTAGAAGACGGATTTAGTCTCTCTTAGCTATATACAACTGTAACGGGAACGAGGATAAAGGATCAGCATGGTTGCTGAAAGTTGATCTTAAATATTAAGATCATATCCAAATCACTTGAGCAAGATGTGTACTCTCGATGGGAGGATTCCGTAGGACATTGACATACGCCGCCCTACTAAAGACGGTGTCTTCATGAAGACGGGTCTTCATGACGACACAATGTTATAGCTGACATATTACAATGCCCTCCCGAATTAAAACATCAAGAATACATAGGCTGAATGTTAAGTTCTTGCATTGGGGATAGGAGTATGATCACGTATACGGAGTGACTCTGGAGGACTAAAGATAGTTCTAGACACACGGAGTCGTGGGGAATGACACCGTATGTCTGTGTATCTTTAGTCACCATGAGTGCTTTCCTATATTCGTTTATATTGCTAGTTGGAAATTGGAAGTTTGAATCTGACCTTAAATTGAAAGGACTAGTAGGAACCAGGAAAGACCATTCTAGATAACAGGTGAAGTGAGGTGAAGGACGTATTCCATTGGTGTGTATCACATCCAGGAATATGATTATGCAAAGCATGTGAAAATATTTGGCCAAAGTATCGCAAGTGTCTTTGGTTGCGTTGTCCTAATCACTTAATTTAAGATGCAGGATGTCAAATGAATATCGAATGAGATATTCGATAGGCTTCTTAAATGGATCACTTCAATAACTGGAAGCGATTAGGAGAACTTGTATATATTATATACTATGCATGAATGAACATGAAGGATCGGTAGTTCTTTAAGTCATGAAATGAGAGATCGTTGAAACTCGAGCCATAAAAATGGGAGATCGGCAGTTCTTCGAGTCATTTACAGACAGCATATAGAATCTGTTATAAGATTGAATGGCACTGAATGTGTGTTCCATATTGCAAATATGTAAACAGAGAACATTAGTTTTAAAAGGAAATTGTGTGTTCCAAACTGTATTGTTTGGGCAGAGAACAATTATTAAAACTTAAACGTGTGTTTGAATTATATAATTCATAACAGAGAACGTTATATATATATAAAAATTCCCTTGTTCTAGTATCTTAAAATGGGGATGTTACAATGCTTAGGAAGAAAAAAACACCATCGATTTTAATGAAGGTACATGACCATGGAATGAGAAAATCACTGAGCCACTTGAGCATAATGCAGTGAATCAAGAACACCCATAAAGTAAAGAAAAAACTTTAGCATAAGGTGAATTGATGGTGATGTATGAATAGGATGACCTTACCTGAGAAATTGACTCAAAAGTATCATGGTTTGCAGAAATTGATTCAGAAACAAAAAAACCTTCTGATGGTATTGACTCAGAATTATCATGGATTGCAGATGTTTTTGAGCTCTTGTGGGGTAATAATCAACAGCCAGGTTGGCATTATGGAGCATATAAAACTGATACAAAAGGTGAAGAAAATAGTCTGATATCTTCTGAGTTGATGGGAAAGTATTTGGAAGATGACCTTTTAAAAGAGTTAGCCTTGCAGAAAATGGAGCTTGATTATAGGGAAGGAGAATTTGAAGATCCTGAATGGTACAATTCCATTTCACTATGGGGATCCTAATTTTTTTTTTTTTTGAGGTGGATGTAATTCCCAAATACCATTCAAGGTATTCATTGTAATTATTCTGAATATACACAATTCCATCATTTATCCTTAGTAATTATATTGATAATAACTCTCTCTTCAAACGTGATATGTTTTAAATTTTACTATGCATTTTTTAGTACGTGGATAGTGTTAGTTTCTCCCGATGATATGGCATTTTAAATATAATACCAGGTTGACAAGACGTGGGTAGCAAGAATGTTAATAAAAGCATTTCCTATGAAAATAGGAGAAAATCTATGTCGTTCTCCGATGAATTATCAGTTTTTTCTTGGGTATGCCCTTTTCTTGAGCTATGATCATATTCTCATGATTCTCATATTTATCATTTCTCCTTTCTCGTGGCAATAATTCCCTACCATTCCAACTTCTACGTAAGAAGAAAAATTAAACAACCATATATTTTTTTGTTTTGATCTCTACAAGGCAATAATGCTAATAAAACAATTCTTGTATAGGTGGTAGCCATCTTCCTAAATAGATCCTAACCATATCCATATTGACAGGAGGAAATTGTGTTGTAGAAGCTATTGGAAAAAAAAAACCATTAAGAGTTATTATAAATAATCATTGAGAATGTTCACGTGTGCATATTAATGGCAAAAACTTGAAGAATGTTCATTTTGAAGTAAGTGAGATTGTATGAGGAATGCAGGGTTGTTTCAAAGGTTCAAAGCACCCCCAACATCCCCTGTCAATTTTTAACCACATCCCCTTTTGAAAATGTTTTAACAACACATAATTAAGGTTTCATAGTAAATGTTTTAACAACACATAATTAAGGTTGAAAATGACTTTTTTCAAAATTTAAAATTTATAGAATTTGAATTTTTAATTAATTATTTAAGTTTTTGAAATTTTATATTACAACCATAAATATTATTAAAAGGTAGTAAATTATCAACTGATGAAAATCTTATTAAGTTGACTCCTCTAACTGTTGGCTTCTTAAGAAATTAATTTCCTATGACTTAATATAGTTTTGTGGAAGAACTTACATAGAATAAGTGTTAATATTATATTATTTATATTAGGTATTGTTTATGAGATTAAAATACCATGTTGATAGATGGAGTAATCTTCCCAAAATAGACATTTTTACATATACCATTTGGAAAACAAAATAAGTGGGAAGATAAATTACATAGGTCCGAAGATACTCAAGATTAGATTTTCATACATTTTCAATTTTAAAGAAAGATCGGATTTTCATATCATAATCAATAATCAACTTGGGCTAGAGTAGTAAATTAATATGAGAGGATGAGTGGGAATGAGAGGGAGAAGGAGAAGGAGTGGGAGGATGAGCGGGAGAATGTTTTTCAAATTCCTGCGGAGGATCAGGTGATCAAATCTTGGGCGGATCGAGTTGTTGGTTTGAGAGAAGGAGATTTGTCTCTCCCCCTAAACTGACCTGGAAACAGGAAGAACCGTCCCTTTTTGTGCCAGAGGAAGTGATTTTATGGGCTAAGAACAGATATGGTCTCTCTCTCTTTGGTCGGTTTGTTGGATTTAGGCCAAATGTGGATCTTGTCAGAGCTTGGGCCAGGAGAAGATGGGATCCCAAAGGTGGTATCTCGGTTGTGGCCATTTCTAATCAATCTTTTTGTTCCAGTTTGAGTGGGAGGAATAGTATCTCTTGGCCATTAATGGAGGGCCTTGGCTCTTTGGGAAGAACTCGCTACTTTTGGAAAAATGGCATCCTAGGCTTGACATGAAATATTTTGCTCCCAATGATTTCCTTGTTTGGGTAAAACTCCTAGATCTGGCCCTTGAATTCTGGGATGTGGAGGTTTTGAAAGGGATTGCTAGGGCCATTGGCGAGTTGTTGGTCATCGATTCTACCACTCTTTCTAGGACCAGAATGACCCATGCCAGAATTTGTGTGAATGCTCAACTAGGGAAACTTCTTCCCTCTCTCATTTGCCTTGGCTCGAGCCATGGGCCTGGCCGATCAGTGATCCTGTATGAACTTTTCCTTGTGGTTTGTGGAAGGTGCAACACTATTGCTCACGATGCAAGCTATTTCTCTAGTTCGCTCTAGAATGGTGGCTGAAGGATCCTTCTAGAATCTGTGGGTGATCTTTGGTGGGGAGAATACAGATCCCTAATATATTTTACCGAATCGTGGAGAGAGGCATAATGTTGGGCCGCCACTAGTCGGGCTTTGGAGGAAGTGGGTGGATCGGTTCCTTAACTTGGCTACTCTATGACCCTAATGAAAAGACAAAAACACATGTTTTGGAAGTAGTAGATGGGGTTAATCTTTCCAAGAGACATGGCGGGGTGCAAGTATTCTCTTCGCAGAACGTGAAGTATTGTTCCCAAAAATACTCGACTTGGCCATTAATTCAAATTTATACTACAAACCGCCGATTGAGGAGGATGTTGTGACTATTGTTGAGGACAAGGCACTTGAGGTGGAGGACACGAGTCACAGTGATGAGGAGGAGGAATCTTCAAACTGCCGGCAGTATTCTAGTGGGTCCGAGGATGAAAATGGTTCCTCCTCGTGGTCTCAGTATCTCGAGGTCGAAAAGATATGTTATCCCCTGCCCCTATGCTTTGGTCTGGGGTTTCCTTTGAAGAAGATCGGTGGGAATTTTATGAGGGAAAAATGGATAATCCCATTAGAAATAGTATTGAAGGAAACATTGAAATTTTTCTTGATATCTAACAAATCCCTAAGAAGGTTGTCACTGGGGTTTTAGATCCCAATAAACTAAAAACTTTTGACTTCTGGCAAGGATCTCATTATAATAGCTATCTTCATGAAACCTTCAGTTTCATCTACCACGCTGCACTCATTAAGCACACTTTAGAGGATGAGGGTTGGAGTCTAGTCCGGTCAAGAAAATTGAAACATTCCTCTCCTCTTCCTTCTATTAGGAGATAGTTTTCTCCTCCTTTGGTGTGAATTTGTATCCGGTAGTAGGGAGCCTTTGGTTGGTTGGGTTGTCCCTATTTTGGCTCCCCTCCTTCCTTGGCGTTCTCTTATTTGGGTTTCTTTGGCTTCTCATTTCATCTCTTATTTGGGCCGTTGTGCCTGTTTTGTGTTGTTTCTCTCTTGTGTCGCATTGCCTTTCTTTCGGTTGTTCAGGGTTCTCGATCCCTTCAAAATATGTTTTTACCATATCTAATAAAAAAATAATCAACTTGGGCAATTTGAAGATCTGTGGAGATCAAGATTTTCATCGGTCTTTATCAAAGCCATATACCATATGGTATATATATGGATGGCATGACTTTCTATGGTCATTCATCCCTTATACAAACAAATGACTGAATAATAACCTTGACTAATTAATTTATCTATAAAAACCATTAAGAGTTTAGAATAGAAAGCTATCAGGAAGCAGATGAAGGCACAGACAATTGACATCAGTTGTGACCTGATAGATCAATACCCATGTCAACTATCAACTTGCATTTTTTGCCTTGGTATGTCAAAATGAAGTTTAATCAAATATTAAGGTAAATATAGGTGAGAAGATTATTAATGTCATTGCCATACTTTATGAGTATGTCAAAATGAGGTTTGATCAAATATTAAGGCAAATAAAGGTGAGAAATTTATTGATATCATTTCCATATCCTTTTTGGTGGAATTTTTCTTGAGCTATGCTTATATTCGTGTTATTCGTGTCAAGGCTCATTTTTTATTGAATAATTGTTTGCTTTGTTGAAGAGGGAACAAGATGGTTGTGGTTTCTGGCTCTAGCATAGGTATTGGTTTGAAGATTGTTTAACTTATGGCAAAATAGTGCTTAAATGTTGTTTTTACTACTCACAATCCTCACACTGGGCCAACCCTTATCAATGATTTACAATACCCAGATATTCATTCCCATTAATTGGACATGCAAAGTGATCAAAGTGTCTTAGAATTTTCCCAATAGCTCTGTTAAAATTTCAATGGCATTGATATTATGGAATTAAACTTATCCCCCAAATAGCTAGAACAAGGAGTTTTGTTGGTAGTCAAATGGATATGGTTTTCAATTATTAGTGCACATCTCTTAAAATTGAAATTTGGTTCAACACAAACTTAAAACCATAAGAGCTAGGCATGAAATTTCATTGAGCATTACTCCCAATGTTTTTACATCATTATGTTTTTCTTGAAATGGCCTCAAAACTTTTAAGAAAAATTTGATCCAGGAGTATGGATAAATGAGGTTTAATCAAATATTAAGGCAAATAAATGTGAGAAATTTATTAATTCACTTCCATATCCTTGTTGGTGGGACATTCCATCACCCATTCAATATGATGAAGGTGAGGGAGACTTTGTGGTCACAACTCCTCCCGTGTTTATAATTGACAACTATTTTGTAACTATAAATAAATAATACTACAAATTATAACTCTAAAAACTTAACATTGTTATCCTTTTCACAATAATTTGTAACTCATATACAATTGCTAATTTATAATTTTTATTATAAAATTAAACTAAAAAGTGTGTTATGTAGGTGTACTAATTTAATCTAAAAAGTTGTATGAGGTGTATTAATGCAAAGACGTAAGTTAGTTACACTTGTCTATTTGAATTGATAAAAATGAATGTACCTAATAAAACTTAAGTAATTTTTATTAGTCTTTATTATTTGTAAGAAAGAAGGCATGAAATTTTCTAACATCTTTGATTTATTAGTTATTTTCTAATACTCATAATATAGATATTGGTTTTTAGTGAAACCTCTACAAGATAAAATAGTTATAATTTTTTTAAATAAAAATAAAATTTCTTTTAATTTATTTTACTTTGTATTGACATTACTTTGTGTTGAAATTGGGTGAGTAGGTGTGTGATGTGTAAATTTGCAAATGACTACAATTCAAAGAAAATAATGGAGACATTTTATTTTCTTAATTAGTTAAGACACTAGAAATCTAAAAAGTTAAATCTAAAAGTTGTATTTCGTGTACTGGCATTATTTTAGTGTTACATTTATATTTAAACACACTAGAAATTGCACAGATGTGACATAATAGAGACGTTGAAAGGAAGCTTAATGAACAAGGTACCAGTGACCCACGTGGAGGCAAGGTGCGGAACTTTCTAAATTATATATTTAGATAGGTAAACCCCCAAACAATTATATTTATTATTAACTATTATATGTACGGATTGTTCTTTTAGAATGATATATATTTAGAAATAACTTTTCCTCCGTGATTTTTATTTATAAATAAAATAAAGATGATTCGAATTCGGTAAAACCTATAAATATAAACATGTATGAAATAAAATTATCTTTCCAGCTGCTTTCATTGAGGTTTCAGGTTTCCAGCACATTCAATGATGGAAACTCTTCAAGGAATTCTTGCGGATCTCAGAGCCCAAGCAGTCAATTTTAGTTGTCTGGATGTTTTAAACTTCATAAAAGAAGCTGTGCAGGAGAATGATGCCTATGCATTACCAGTGGACTGCAAGAAATTCATAAGCGATGCGTTCAGGTCATGCAAACCTCCTCTCTGCCCCTCCTGTAAATCTTCCCAGCATTGTGTATTTCGTTATTTGAATAACAAGATGACAGCGAGATCTATTCAGCCGCGCTTTTGCTGTCACAACTGCAAAAAGAATTTCACTCTTGGAGGCAACACTTATGCTAAGATCTCCATTGACAGAAAGAGGAAGAATCTTGTCATCGCAGCAGGAGAGGGAGAGAACTGTGATAATAAATCCATCAGGCAATGCATTCCGCAAGTTTTATGGTCAGGGGAATCCAGCGGTAATACCACTTTGAATTCGGATATACAAACCCCAAGAAATTTCTTGTCATGCCCACCTCTGTTTCCTGCAGGTCCAGAAGGCTTGGAAATAACTCACATTTCTCATGATGTTGTGAATGAGGATGATTTTTCCTTCTCTTGGTGGGATTCATTTGCCGATAGCAACCTTAATAAATCTAAAATGCCATGTCACGCCCAGGAAGAAACAACAATACCCTATGCTTTTAATGAAGCTGCAGGACCATGGAATGAGAAAATCACTGAGCCACAGGAGCATATTGCAGTGAATCAATCAGGTCAAGAAAGTAAAGTAAACAGTTTAGCATCTGGTGCATTGATGGGGATGTATGAACAGGAGGACCTTCCTAAAGAAATTGACTCGAAATTATCATGGATCGGAGGAATCGATTCAGAAACAAGATTACCGTCTGATAGTATTGACTCAGAGTTATCATTGATTGCAGAAGTTTCTGAGCTCTTGCAGGGTAATAATCAACAGCTAGATTGGCATTATGGAGCAGATAAAACTGATATAGAAGGCGAAGAAAACAGTTTGATATCTTGTGAGTTGATGGGAAAGTGTATTGAAGAGGACCTACTGATACAGTTAGCCGTGCAGAAAATGGAACTTGATTGTAGCAGAGGATATTTTGAAGATCCTGAATGGTACAATTCCACTTCACTATGGGCGGGCTGATTCCATTATTATTTTTTAAGTGGATATTATTTTATAACTTGATTATTTTTTATTTGGAAGAGGACCTCCTAAGACATTTAGCCCTGCAGAAAAGGAAACTTGATTATAGGGGAAGAGATTTTGAAGAGCGTAAATGGTACAGTTCCATTTCACTATGGGAATCAATCCTGATTGCACTAGTTTTTTGAGGCGGATATAATTCATAAATACCATTCAAGGTATTCATTGTAATTATACTGAATATACACAATTCCATTATTTATCCTTTGTAATTATACTGATAATAACTCTCTTCAAACGTGATATGTTTTAAATTTAACCATGTGTTTTTTAATCTGTGGATGGTGTTAGTTTCTCCTGATGATCTGGCATTTTAAATGTAATAACTGGGCTAACAAAAATGTGGTTAGCATTAATGTTAATTGAGCATTTCCTATGAAAGTAGGAGAAAATCTACGTCGTTCTCATTTACCAGATACTCGGTATAAATCCCCTTTTCTTGAGCTATGCTTATATTATCATTATTCCCATAAATTTATCATTTCAATTTGCAGGCCACTATATTATAATGCCATGGTTTTCATACCTCCTTTCTGCGGCAATAATTCACTGCCAGTCCAACTTCTACAGGAAAAATTAAACAACCTTCTATTTTTTCCTGTTTTGAGCTCTACAGGGCAGTAGTGCTAATAAAAAAATTGTTGTTTAGGTGGTAGCCGTCTTCCTATAAGAGCTCTCAATCACATCCATTTTGACAGACGGAGGAAACTGTGTTGTAGAAGCTTTAGGCAATGAGTAATCCCCCAAAAATGGACATTTTAACATACCATAAAAAGTGGGAAGATTAATTACATGGGCCCAGAATTGCTTAAGATTAGATTTTTATATATTTTCAATTTTAAAAAATCAGATTTTCATATCGTAATCAATAATCAATTTAGGCACTTTGAAGGTCTGTGGAGATCAGCATTTTCATCAATCTTAATCAAAGTGAAATATGTTTGAAATCTCTTTCAAAAGGTTTCCCCATATGAATGTCCAATATATGAGATAGTTGGCCCAAGTCACCAACAACAATAATAGAGTTGTCTTATGATGCGAGAAAGGAACTCATAGATGCAAGTCAATAAGAGAAAGTAATATCAAGCCAACAAAAGGAGGTGTTGAAGAATTTAAAGTGGAAGGAGTGAAGGTGAAATAATGTAGGAGGAAGAGGGGTGATGAAGATGGGTCTTAAGCTATGTGAGAACACAATAGGATGTAGGAATCACCTTTTACCTCACATAATTTTAATGAATCTCGGAAAAAAAAGGAAAATTAATCCATATTTTCTTAAGTAAGGGAATATTAACCTACATGCTTATATATTTCTTGTCGCATGATGGAAACTTATTCTTACAATTACATGCCTAGAGTATTTTCATAATAATAACCAAAATATTGAACTTACATTAATTATAATTTTATTATAGGGGTCATCTTGTTACTTTGATTTTATTTTCCTACTTGAAGCATACCACCTTTGGGATCTCATTTGTTATTCCATGCACATTTGGGACACATCAATCCTATTCTTACATTTTTTATGTCTTAGTCCAGGTAAAAAAATTCAGTTTTTTCTTATATAAAGCAAATAACAATTCCAAATAGAAAACTTTTTTGATATATGTGTTTCCAAGATGCTATCTTACCGTGCTAGACATAAATGTTTTTATATCCTATCTACCACATGATGTGCCCACAATAAATTTCTTTTCAAATATGTTCTTTGCTAGTTTATCCATATCCCACAATGGGGGCATGTATTCTAATAATTTTATCTCCACCCACTGCGACACATGACACTTTATACTATCTCATTATCATAAACATAAGAAATCACATGGTATTTTTTGAGACATGCCTAACACCTGAAATTTGTGCTTCTCAAGAGGGATATTCAGCACATTTGCCAACCTACATTGTTCATACCATGTTAGGTATATAATTTTTTTAGGTCCCAAATTTTTAAAACAATTCGCAAGACTCGGATTTTTATATATTTTTTGCAAATACTTGTGGGAGTAGGATTCTATATCCAAGGACATGAGAGCATGAACACTAGTTTTAGAACCATCACATCTCTCTTTTCTTTGACTTTTAGCACACTATTATTGCAATATTGATTTTGAGAAAGAATATATGTTTATGGGTTATAAGTTGAAAGTTTCTCTATGTCCATGTCTATTTTAGTATGATATATATGCATAAATACACATTAAAGTGGGGCATTATATATCAACATGTAATTTTGGTATGGGACTAGTTTGTTTTTTTTTTTTTTTTGTAAAATTACAATGTTCTAGGGTATTTATGTGTTGTTGATTATTCATTTAGATTTGGCTCTTATTACTGCATTTTCTCTATATGTGGAAGCCTAATTTTTGGGTATGCTTCACTTTGTTCTTCTATTTTGTCTCATGTCTTCCCTCTCCTCCTCCATTTTCTCTCCCACTATGTTTTTTTGTAGTATTTTTTTAATTTATAATTGTAAATTTATAGTCTTGATTTTGCGAGAATAAATGTATACATGTTGATTGTAGAACATTCAAATACACAAGGTTTGGGTCCTTCTAGTACTATACTTGAATTCCTCCTAAAATGTAGCATACTTGTCGGTTGGAGTAAGATTTTTGTAGCTCAAAAGCTAATGAGCACGGTACATAAATTAGAGTTTTCTTATAACTAAATAATTTCTGCAATAAAGCATTAATGGTACCAAAAAGTGAATTGACTTGTTTTGATGAAGGTTCTCTAGGGAAAGGAGCCAGTTATCGTGAATCATAATGTGGGAGGTTGTTAGAGCCACTTAACAATCATAAAAATTTAAAAAAAAATACCCTTTTAAAGAGCATGATTTTTTTAATATACAGATTTTCTTTCAAAAATTTTGAGTATGTGGAGAATATATTTTTAAGGGATTTAAAATAAGTACTTTTGAATACAAAGGAATTTAAGGCAACCCATTAGTTGAGAATAAAATCACCTTTTATGGGTTGTTTATGTGTCATCATTTCATTGGTTCATTTATTGATGTGACTTGATGTGACTTACTTTATTGGCTAGTTTTTATTTCATTTTTAACTTTAATTCAAACAACTATTGGTACTTTGTTTCGCATAACTACTCACAGTCATTGGGCCATTCATGATAACTAGCTCCTTTCCCTATTGCCACTTATTTTTTTCAATATTCTTTGTCACACTATCAAAATGTTTTGTTCATTATCATTTTGTGTTCTGATGGTTTCCTACGTGCTACCTAGTCTATTTTGTTTTGTCTTAGGCTCCCCTAATTTGTTTGCGGTTTTGGGGCGTGCTCTCATACCACCCGCTTTTTTATTGAAAGCTATCTTGTATCTTATTGCATTAATATAATATAAGATCTCTTTTCATCAAAAATGTTTTGTTCAATAAAACAAATATTCAATTAAAGTCACTTCCTATCAAATACTATTACTTATTAGTTATTTATGTATGTACTTAAATATAATATTACTTTCTTTATATTTTTCAAATCTTGTTCTAAATACTTATGACTAGATATGTTGTATTATCCTGGAGTATTAGGGGCGGGGTGTATTATTAGAGATGAGTATGGAAATGTTTTGGTCACAGGTTCCTTTCTTCAGAAGGTTGGTACTTGCAATTTAGCTTCAGCTCAAGCTTTGCTAGAAGGAGTGAAACTACCAATGGCTTTAGGTTGTGAGCATCTCTTCATGAAAGGAAATTCTCAAGTTATTCTTCATTCTATGCGGAAAGGGAGCTTGGAGAATTGGCCTTTAAATTTTTTCATTAGCATTATCTTGTTCTGGTTTAAAAATAAAAATTTGGTAATTTTCTCATGTTTTTAGGGAGGCTAATAAGGTGACCGATTTTTTGGTCAATGTTGAAACTTTTTCGAGGGACGGGACAATAATTTCCCTGCATGTAAAATATTGGGAAGGCCTTTAAGCCATCATTATTGGCGATGGTTGGCTTGGTCTCAATTAATGTTCATTGTTCATACTATGTTAGGTATAGTAATTTTTTAGGTCCTAAATTTTTAACACAATTTCCAAGATTTGATTTTTATATAGTTTTAGCAAATACTTGTGGGAATAAGATTCTATATCCAACGACATGAGAGAATGAACATTAGTTTTAGATTCGATAGGGGCACTCATTTTTCAAAATAAGATGATAAGAAGTTTTTTGGCAAAATTTATGGTATGCCATCATAAGACTACCCCTATCACCCATAAGCCAATGGAACTACAAAGGCTTTCAATAATATCCTGGGACAAACATTGACAAAGATTTGTGATATAGGTTGAAAATATTGAGATGAAAAAGTATCAGTTGTGTTATGGGCATGTAGAACTACGTACGAGAGGTTGAATAAGGCCACACATTTTCAGTTGGTGTTTGACATGGAGGAAGTATTTCCTGTAGAGTTCATGTTTCCCTCCTTACATATTGCACAAACAAGATGACTTGCGGATGAGAAAGGAGTGGGTGAGAACATTGATAAACTAATGTAGTTTGATGAGTGACGTGTAATTATGAGGTCGATTAAGAAGAAATAAAAATCGAGATAGAAGGTTTGGCATGATAGGCACATCGAAAACACATCTTTCACAGTAGGGAAGATGGTGCTCTTATATGACTCAAATTTTATGTGAGCACCCAGGGAAACTTAAAGTGCATTGGTTGAGACTATTTCAAGTAAATGAAGATATTAGAATTTGGTGCTTATCAGTTGCAGGATTTGGATGGAAAGCTCTTGCCTGGTTACTTCAATGGGAGTAGGCTAAAGCCCTAATATAAATAAGCTTCTTTTTTGTTTGTAATAAGGTAGTATTTCCATTTATCTTAGGTTTCCCTTATGTTTTTTCTTTTTGTTTTGTTTTAATAAGTGTTTTCCCGTACATGCGTTGATCAATCTATTTGAGACGGATGTGCAGAGGACTGCGCATGATTTTAGTGCGGGGTAAGCAAGTATAAATGGGTGAAGTTAAAATGGTAGGATAATACTTGATGGGAGACTAGTAAATGCGTGCGACAAGGTGAAATAATTGTGCGCGATGGAAAAAATGTTATGGTGTGAAAAAGAAAGTGATTTGATTGGATGGATACATTGTGAATGTGCTTAAAGTTTATGGAATTACTCACATAAAAACTACGTCAATGAACAGGTACATTGTGTAACGTGAGGGAGGCTGCATAAAGTTAGACTAAATGGAAAGTGGTGTGAGGGAGGAAGCATAAGATTAAATCCTTTCATCTTATCTCTGAGAACTTCTCACAGTGACCTAAGCTTGAATCATTGACTCTCATATACTTGAATACCATCTATACAAACTTTAAGCCTTCAATACTTGTAAAATACATCATAGACCTTATATTCTTGTGCACAAATCTTTACACAATGTTCACCATCCTTTTGACTCACCATAATCAAGACTTAAGAGTTAAAAGATCACTTTTAGGCCCTACACAGTTCATGATCAACTTGTATTTCTTCCACAAACTTGTATCTAGGTACAAATTTAGCCAATCCCTGTAGAACTTCAAACATTTACCTTTCACACTCTTACTTAGGATACATATGCCTTATTACTTACAGGGACATGAATTTATGATACATATCCTCAAACTTCCATGACTTAGACTAATACTATTGACCTATCTATGACTGTCACATCTGAAAATACGCTATATTTGATAGTACAAACCTCTTTGATAACTAATCACCTAGCCAAGAGCTCAACCACACATGACAGAGTTATTTGTTCTCCATATATTGAGTCACTTTCTCCTTCGTGAAATGCATTTATTCTTTGGGAAACACCAATACCAACTCCTTGAGCACACAATCCATTCTCAATACTCATTACACATGACAATGACCTTCAAGACTCTAACTCAGAACAGGGTACTCTTTTACATGACTATGACACACTCTTTTAGATCACATACCCTTATAAGATCGTGATACATAGAGAATCTCAAACTACAGACCCCAATAGTGGCAGCACAGATTTGACGGCATGATACAAAAAACTCAAACACTTTTGACAAAGACCATATTACTGAATATTCATTGTAATTATACTGAATATATACAATTCACTTTTATCCTTTGTGATTGTACTGATAATAACTCTCTCTTCAATTGTGTCTAATATCACTTTAACAGTGGTATTGTATCTGCTAATGGTTTCATATCTTCTTACATTATTATAATCAACATCATCTAGATTTGGTTCTGGTTAGCGTTCTCCTTAGTTGAAGTGAAAAATGCAGTTTCATAGATGAGATTAAAGATTTCATTGAGAGCTTGTGTTTGTGCCACAAATACGGCTTACAAAATTCATTAAAGGTATAATATGTGCAGAGATATTTTTGTAAAGACAGTTGTTGCATTGAAGGAACTTGAGGTGTCACATTTCTTTGTACATTCTTGGTTCTAGAATAACAACATCGAACTACATTAAATGTATGATAGTGGTGGGCTTGTGAGCCAAAACAATGTTTATTCCAATTTGATTTTCTTTAGAATGATGGTTAAAAACTTAGGATACAATGGCTACAAAATGTTTTGGTGGTATTTGCCTACTTTTCACATAATAATGACATTTTATTGTGGGCATCATTTCAATATTCTGGCAAGATTTTTAAATTTACAGTGTGCAAAGAGGTGATTGGATTTAGTACATTTATTTATGTTTTAGACTCACAGCAAGTATAATTTAAAATACACTAGCAATCGTATGTGAAATGTATGATGTGAACATCGAAAGGGATATAGTGAAGAAGCGAAAATGGATGGAAAAGAGGAATGGGAAAGGAAGATGGATATAGAAAATGGTGTTCGATGGTGGAAAAGTGCATGGGAAAGGAAAGAGGAATTGAGGAGATAGTGTGAAAATAAACTCTATACGAAGACTACAATGTGTAAGTCAATCAAAAGAAGGAGAAAACTCATGCCAAGGAAGACATAGATAATATTGTAGAGAGAGATATGGAAACACAGAAGTAGTGGATGGAAAATGTGACCGAGGTGAATACTTTTTGAATTTTCAGCTATTGACTTTATTGGGTGGTTAGAAAAAGTAAATGTGAGGTGAAGTATAGCAAGAAAAGTGAAGGTCAACGCAATGTTTTTGTGGCCAGAGTGATATTTGCAACTTGGAGGGATGTCTATTGATATTGCAACCCAATAGTTGGTATTACTCCCTATTGAGTTTTAATGGATACTTTAGAGATAAAGATATGTTGATTGGACCTAAAACCCAAGGGTTGAGGTTTCGTACACAATTGCGATTACGATTTTTGTATAACTATCAACAAAAGAAAATAATTTGGCCTCTATCCATGAGGCACATAGTTTTTTTTAGATTTGAATGGTGTAGGTGAAGAAAACCTTGTAAGTGTGAAGAGAAATAGAACATACATCCCTGGGATCAGGTAGCAAAGACGTATAAAAGGAATGTTCAAGAAAGAAAAAGACATGAATTGAAGGTAAAAAAATGTTATAATTGAATACATGCATGCCCCACGATTATTCTAAAAGTTAGACTATTCCCCCCAAATAATAAATGTTACTTGTTGCTCTTTCTTTCTTGATATCTCTTACGTCATGCACATGAAGGAAATTCACATTTAAAGGGACCAAAATTTGAAAATGAGGAGAACCCAGTAACGTTTCATTTTCAGTTTCAAGCTTGAGTACTCTTTGGAGAATAGGTGATGTCTTAGTAAAAATGTGGGAATTAAATACATACATGTCCCACACCCATTGCCTGGCTTATATTATTCTTATCTAAACAATATACTAAATGTGCTCCACTCTATCATCTCGATCTTGCCCGTATTATTAACATGAATGCAATTTTTGTTTAAAGGGACCAAAATAAAAAATGAGAAAACCCCAAAAAACTTCACTTTTCATTTTCAAGCTTGATCAAGCACACGAGAAAATTCAATGCACAAAAATTCATTGATATTCAAGTTTTTCAAGTAGTTGGAGAAATGAGAGAAAGGTGGATTTTATTTTCCATTCAAAAGAGAGATTTGAACTAATAAAACCATAAAAGTGTTCCATGTAATGTACAAGTGGAAAGACGTTGTTTGTTGTCTTAATTTGAGATCTAATGTGTTTAATCTATGTTTAAGCAGTTCATGTTTTGTAAATTATAGACATGGAATAATTAGTTACTAAAAATATGCAATCTATTAATAATATTAAAATTAAATTAGAGTTCAAATGTGTAAAAAAATGTTAAAACAAATATCTAAATTCAATTCCAATATTAAATCTCAAAAATCAAATCCAACAAAACAACTAAATCCATACCTAAACAATTAAATCAGTTGGATGCGGATCTTATGAAGCTAGTTTGACGAGATAACCTGTCCTATTTCATGAAAAAGTTCTACTCGGTGCTTTCATTTTCTATTATTATTTGCAATGATGGCATGTCCGATGGTACATGGCAAAAATAGATGACTAATAGTGCGATTTTAATGGCGTCATATAAATTTGGAATTACAAAGTGAATAAACAAAATTTACAAATCTAACTAAATGGAAAGGAAATTATATATAAGCTTTGAGTTATATATTAAATGTAGAGCTGGAATGATTAGTTTATTTCTCATAGTTTTCATTGAAACTCATAGTAGTAAGGAAAATTCAATAGCCGACCTCGAAGAACATGAAATCAATCTTCCACAAAAACTTTAGTAATACAACTTAGACTAAGCGCTTTTCACTGGAAACAAATAAATTCCCTCATTTTGGTGCACAAAAGGTCCCCATGTAAGTACCCAACAATTCACACATGAACAACACAGGTGAAATACAGGATAACTTTTTTTTTTTTGACTTGTTTGACACATAACATGATGCAACATGTCGTCACCAAGGATACAACTAACACTGTGAACAACTTGATACAAGGATGGCCATAAAGACAACACGGAAACGTTCACACCTATCAAGGACAATTTACTTTTTTTTTTTTTTGACAAGACAACATAGAAGTCCAATCACAGAACACACTTACAGTTAGGGCCAACCACAATGAGATATTCTTGAGGGTTATTTATTTTAAAAGGACATCTTGCAATTCTTAGCTTACGTTTTCAAGGAGGCTCAAGATATGATTCATACAATTCATCTTACCAAGCTAGGTTTATTCTTTTGACACTGAGTAATTATCCTTAAATTTTCTCTATTATGACATTTATTTGCTTAATTCATTTATCAAGAAAAAGGAATATTATTTAAATTCCACAAGGTCATCTGCTCACCACTAACACTACTAAGATTCGTTCTTGCCCACAAGACAACATGGTTTTAAGTTCAACACACTTAAGAGAAGAGATACAAGGTGCCTTGAAAAAGGGTTAGAGGGAGAAGGTCGAGATGAAACATCTTTAGGACCTCATTAGTTATTGCCAGTATTTAATTGAAGCTAGGGCTCTTAACCAAAATTATCAACAACTTTACTTAGGCTTCGCTAAAAGTATTAACAAGGAGTAAAAATTTACTTTCCAAATGGCGGTGAGAAAGATGGTGAGGTCTCCAATTTGTTTTCTCTGGCTTATTAAATCTTATCATCTTCAAACAACTAACAGTTCATTTCACCTTAGGGTCATTTTACAAATTTCACCGTAAAAGGAATAATGTTCACTAGAGGAGCTAGGGTTATCATGATATAAAGTTTACTTGCAATGATAGTCCTGCCCTTGTTTACTTAAAGAATTTCTTGCTCTCAAGTTGGTGACCCCTACGTTACTTTATTTGAATACAAATTTTAATTTAACTTCCAGAAGTATTAAACAATCCCATGTTAGTTTACTTATGACACTTTATTACTAAGTCATATCAAGGTTTAACTCAAAATTTATTCTCAAGGCAAGGTTGTAGCAACACTCATTTACAAGATCAAAACAAGATTACATCAATTCTTAAAATACTGATACTCCAACGAAGTCACTCAACAACAATAACCAAATTTTCTTATAATTTCAATGATGGTCAAACAATACAAGGTTTCCAAAGTTCAGATGACAAAGTCCACAATACTTTATACTAAGACATTAATCCTCTTTTAAACTTTCCACTGGACGTTAACAATAGTTGAACAACATAAAAAGGTTTCGAGCAAGGGATCTTCTCAACTGAGGTTGATGACAAAAGTCTACAATTCTATCCCTCATCTACACGCAAAATCCATCTGCAGCAAATTTTCTACAAGAGTCAATTCACGAGAACTGAGCAAGATAAGGCTACACAAAACCACCATAACTATTATCTAACAATATCATGAAAAGAAGCACTTTATTACAAGAATTTGGGTCAGACCTCTAAACACTATCAACACTTCAAGTTATAATAAAGTCTTCATCATGCCAATCAAAGGAGGAGAAGACCTTGTACTTCAGTTAGGAGTAAAAGCAACAAAAGTATAGCAATCGTAAGAGAATGGCCCTTGGCCCTATAATGAGAAAACAATTAATCTAGCAAAAAATAGAATTCCCATCAAGTAAGTAATTAAACCATAATTACAGGATTAAGATTTGATATATACACCAACCATCTAGAAATTTATCAAGGGTACCAAATGCATAGACTAAATTAATATATTTCTAAAAGAACAAGAGTTGATCGGCCCAAGAAAGGGGAACCACGGGTTTCAAAAATTAACACAAAAAGCCATGTATAATCGAGTTTCAAACCGGAAATCAAATAAAGTATACACACAACATAAGTTTCAAGGCGAAAGCAAGTATATTAGTTTTGACCATTAACTACAAGATTTTCCAATCATCCAAGAAGGGTCAAAGTCTTACAGGCTAGTAGCAAACACGCGAGAGAAGAAGGGAGTTCCGTCCAACAAGAGTATACAATAATGTCATCAACAAATTTTTATAACACTAAAGATTTGCAAACCTCCACTACAATACTAATGTTTGGTTAATTTAAAATAAATTACCCATATCCCAAAACAACCATATTTTACGGAAACCCTTGGTAACACAGTCAACCGTCGCACAAATAGCTACAAACATAATTTCTAAGTGACATTATCAAAACAAAACCTTCCGCTATGAATCCATAAGATTATCAAATGAAAGCTGGGTTTTTTTCCGAAGATTAATCACATTTAAGGAAATTTCCATCACAAACTATTACAGTAATTACGTGCATAAAAACCGACCAATATTAATTAATAGCATTAACATTACAAGGGAGAAAATAATGCCAGTTAGGAAAAATAGAAGAGCGCCATCAGCAATAATTCTAAGAGGGGGATTAGACCAAACTATTCTAGTGTCAACGAGGTGCTGGATTCGCACAATGAAACCTCAAGCTTAGCTGATCCGAAAAGCTAGTTATGGTTCAAGTTGATAGGGATGGTCAAGGTACTTCTTGAGGATGGCCTTAAAAGCCTAGAAACAAGATGAAAGATAGTATAAGAGTCTAAACACGTGAGACGGCAAAACACATTGCACACAAACCTTTTCATTCTACCAGTTTTAATACCAAAACTCTAAGCTGGCTAGCCCACGCATTGCTCACACAATCCTACAACCTTTCTTTCTCGATGCCAAAAGGTTATCAAAGGGACTTGTGAAGGGGCTAACAAAAATGTCAAAAGACAACTTGGGTGCTAGGGAGGAGCTTCATAGTTATCGTAACTTACTTCCATAATATCGAAAATACTAGTTGATCAACATAATAACTTGCAACTCAATCGCAGAGAAGAATTAATACATAAACAAACAGACGAAGGTCTATCATTCGAGTAAGAGAAACATAACATTCAGAGGAGAGGGCACACGCATCCTTTCGACCAACATACTGACAACGATAAAAGCAAAAACAAGAAGAGACAAGCAGAAAGGGGAAATCTCCCATCATGACATCCAACTGACAAATCAATGCAAGGAAAAAGTGGTTCGATTTCACAATAATTGTAAATATAATAGCAGTAGAAAGGTGTAGAAATATCTTTCCTGTTTCTCCAGCTTCAACAGGTCGTACAGACTCCGCACGGGTCAGCATAAGAACTGTAGGTACTGGAATCCGGGTGCACCAGTTCTAAGCGGTCCACATTCACGATCCGCGAGACCATGCAATTGAAGAGGATTTTTGTCAAACAGTTCACGAGCATTGTTGTATCCGAAGTGACTCCATGCACTTGTGCTCAACTATTGCTTTCCTTGAGCTTTTACTTCTTGTGGGATTCGAAAACCAACTCACATACCCTATACGTGCTACCACAAACACAAGTGATCTACACAAGGCTGGAGGAGATATTTTCAGAGAAGAACCTAGCAAGGATGTCACGGCAAGCAAAGGTTGTAGGAGATGGATTTACCCAAGTTACTCAGATTTGTTTCAACTTCCTATGCCTCCTCAACAAACCCATTCCAAAACATATCATGCAATCCTTGTTGTCCTTTGGCCATATTTCACTCAGGCATTTTGTCAAACAGTTTGGGTGTCTTATGCTTGCTTCCACTTTGCATAAGTATCTACCAACGCACCAGCAAACAAAGCATTTGACACAGCCTTGTCCCTTCTCCATTATTTTCCAAGTTTCCAAGGTGTCTCAACCCACCCAATTTGTCCACAACCAACAATCATTGCTGTCCAAAAGACCACATTTCTTTCAAGTTTTGCCCAAACCATCCGAACACTTTGTTGAGCATCCAGATCAGGAGTAAAAATCCATCTTAAGACAGTTATGCGCCCAGGACACTAGCAGATACAACAAGCAACAAAAATCTCTTTTTCAAAAGCATTGGAGAACGTCCATGCCCTGCTCAAACAATCCCACTTTGGTATAGGCGTGGAGATGCTATCAAAGGTTGTGGAGTTTGGCTTTACACCTGCTCTTTGCATTTGCTTGTAAGTTTATAAAGCCATTTCAACATATCCATACTATACAGAGCCTGCAGAAGTAGACACAAACACACCCCTCTCCAGCCCCAAAGGCACCCATTGCAATACTATCAAGATAATATGGCACAACACCCCCGCCCACAGAAAGTGAAAACAGTGGGTTACAACATCAGATTCAGAAGTACAGATTTCAGAAGAGAAGCAATCTTCACTTCTGCTTATGCTTTCATGTCTAAAGGCTGCAGAGGCAGCCCTTTTACCACTTTGGAGCAAAAGCATGGCATCTTCCATCATACCCAAATGGCAACATGCCTGTCCAAGAATCAGGTGCTTCCATTCCTCTCGTCACCATTGCATATACAATAGCCATCTCCCTCTACAAAACCCCAGTCAGCAGCTCATGAAGCAGGCATTTCAGCTGCAGCTTGTAGGTGTGATAATTCCACAGAAACCTTTATGCCTGCCAAATTAGTGACTCGTTGAAGAAGCTCACATAATTGCAAAGCAAAATGTGCTTCAGGAATATTCTGATATGAAACAGACCCACCCCTATGAGATCCTCTTCCATGAGTTACATCGTAGAACAAGCAAGGTCTCAGTAGAGAATCTTTGCAAATACATTTCATCAGGTCTCCTGGTAACACTCTCACTGTCACAAAGTCGATTTTGATAGAAATATCTTGAAGGAGAATCCCAAATTTGAGGATGCAATGAGCATCGAATGATAACAACATAGTTAGATGACCTGCTTGTTAGAGGCGCTCACGAAGGCTTCTACTATACTGCAACGTGCTCGTTGCACTGGCTATTTACTATACAAAGCCGTGGCCGAGGATCCCACTGTAACACACCCCGCAACACCCAATGAAAGTGGAGGTAACACGCCTACTAGCCTGTAGCTTCATCTAAACCACCAAATCAAACCCAGATTCACGCAGCAACCAAGGGGCAGAGAAAACGTGCCAGAGAGAGAAAAATGCCCATACGCAGAGGGGAAGAAAGCAAAAGAAAGAAGAAGGTTCGTGAAGCAGGTAACAGGAACAGAACTGCGAAAAAGGGACAAAGAGACACTCAAACACGTTTCCCTCCTTCCAATGCCTACAACCCCAAAAAAAAATGTGCCTAACACCCACCTATATGCATTGAAAGAGAATCCAAATGAGATCAAGGTTCAGAAAATCAGACTCCACCGACTCCCATCTCCCTCATGCAAGGACAGAAAAAACACGGTGGTCAAAAAGTCTGCAGGTTGGGTGGTTGGGAGGAGGCCAAGGTGGCAGTGGAGGGCAGGTGGCAGAAATGGAAGCCGATGCCCAATGGGCATTACACCCCAAATCAAAGAAGGATCGAAGCATGGGATATCCTTGTGAAAGTGTTCCCCTCATCAAGGAAGAAAGACGATGACATAACAACAATACTATCATTTCCCAACCTAAGGTGGTGGTGTAATCCTTTTCAATAAAGTGCCTCCACTAATATTGAAAAATCCAAATCACATGTTGTTTTTGGTAGTTTCACATGATGGGCCATCATTTCTGTTGAATAAACGACCTTTACTCCTTTTTGATGGTCATAAAGGCTCCTAGAGAGATTTAGCGTAATGAGTGTGTGAGTGTATCTTTATTACATTCGTAATTTCACTATTAAATATCATTATTACATTTATAATTTTGGAATTAAATGAGTGTATCTTATTAAAACTGATTTGACAAGCTTCATGCCTTATTTCTTGACAAATTTCAGGTCATTTTTTTGTTTTATGCTATTATTTTCAATGATCATTTGTCTAATGGTACATGGCAAAAATAGATGACTAATAGTGGGGTTTTAATGGTTTCATATAAATTCTCAGTATTACAAATTAAATAAGAAACATTTACAAATCTAACTAAATGGAAATGAAATGATATATAAGCTCTGAGTTATATATATTCAATGCAAATCTGGAACGATTACTTTATTTCTCATAGTTTGTCATCATAACTCGAAAGGGTAAGGCACATTCAAAATCCAACCACGAAGAACTTGCAATCAAGCTTCCATAATAGAACATTAATAATATAACTAATACTAAGAAATTTTCACCCAATAAAAAAAAAACTCCCTCATTTTGGTGCACAAAGGGTCTCTGAATCAGAGAAGGAGAGGAACATGGGATATCTTTGTGAAAGTGTTCCCCTCGTCAAGGAAGAAATATGATGCCTTAACAGCAATACTATCGTTGCCCATCTTTATGAAAGTGGTGTAATCCTTGTCGATAGTGCCTCCACTGATATTAAAAATATAAGTTGCATCATTTTTTATATTTTCACATGAGTGTTGAACACTTCCTACTCAACAAACCACCATTACTCTTTTTGTGATGGTCACAAAATATCCTAGATAGATCCCATGTAATAAGTGTATGAGTGCGTCTCTATTACATTTGTAATTTCGACATTAAATATGTGACGAGATAAAACTAAAAAACTTTTTCCCAAACATAATCAATATGCTTCAATGTATTTAATATATTATATTGTATTCAATTAAATATTGGTTATGCGTCTAAAATAAAAATAAAACAAATTTCATCCATATTGACATGAGTCTATTTAAACAATCATATATTCCCTCAATCACTCACATAAAATATTTAAGGTAATGTAATTTTATGATATAATTATCGTTGATAAATGCCTTGGTTGTATCTCTAGGCATGACATGTCCCTACCTATGTGTGTCGTCACTTGGGACGAATCCTGCTCTCTCACGTTGTTGATCCACTTTGTGTTAATTTATACACCTGTCAAGCAATGATCACCATTTGTTGAAGGTTAAACAGGGAACTTGATTCTAATGTGGACATTTTTATATACGAGGAAACCGACGATGACAATTTCAATTGTACATGGAAGTTGATATGAACGAGAATTTGGACAAAAATAATTAATAGCTTTTGTCTTTGCCCATGGCGTGTCCGATGGAACATGACAAGAATAGATGATAATGTTGATATTGTAAGGGTGTCATATAAATTCTAAATTACAAAGTGAATAAACAACATTTACAAATCTAACTAAATGCAAAGGAAATGTGATATAAGCTCTAAGATATATATATTAAATGCAAATTTGGACCAATTACTTTATTTCTCACAGTTTGTCATCGGAACTCATAGTGGTAAGGTACATACAATAGCCAACCATGAGGAACGCACAATCTATCTTCCACAACAAAACATTAACAATACAACTCACACTAAGTGTTTTTCACCTGAAAACAAACAAACCCACTCTTTTTGGTGCACGTAGGGTCCGCGGCTCAGTGAAGGAGTAGAGCATGAAATATCCATGCAAAGTGTTCCCCTGGTCAAGTTAGAAAGACAACACCTTAACAAAAATATTGCCATTACTCACCTTTAAGGCAATAGCATAATGCGTGTCGATAGTCCCTTCATTGATGTTAAAATCCAAGCCATAGCATTTTTGGCAGTTTCGTGTGAGGTCCCGCTATTTTCTGCTGAACAAACCATCATTACTCCTTTCTTGATTGATGCAAAGGCTCCCAGAGAGATTCATCATAATTATTGTATGAGTATATCTTTATTACATTTGTAATTTTGGCATAAAATATGTGATGAGATAAAAATGAAAAAAAAATTCACAAACATAATTAGCATGCTTCAAAGTATGAAGGATATTGTATTGTATTCAATTAGAGATTGGTTATGCGTCTAAAATTAAAATTAAAATCAAATTTCATCCATATTACAATGCGTCTATTGAAATAATCATATATTCCCTCAACCACTCACATAAAATATTTAAAATAAAGAAAAAAATTGATACAATAATCACTAATAAATATCCTCGCTTTATCTCTAAACATGTCGTGTCCTTGCTTTTACGTGTTGTCACTTGGGATGGATATTTTAGGTACAATTAAAAATAAACATAACAACATTAAATACAAATTACAACACCTAAACATTCTTTAAATACACTTTTGCATAAATAGACCAGCCAAATATAGAAACAACAAAATATAACATGGTCCAATCAGCAAAGAACTTGTGTTAGGAGTGTAGTGAAAGCCAAGCCATAACATAACCCAACTCAACCCAAATCTTAACCATAGTTAAAGAATGTCAGATCCACGATGAAGAGACATCCAATACGAACCCATAAACAAATGATATCTACTAAGATTTTGTCTTTACCATTGACAATGAAAGTTGTAGGATCGTTTCCACAAGCATACATTTTGTTAGTTGATGGAGGCACCCAACGTGGTGCCACACACGCTTTAGAATTTAAGTGAGAGGGTACAAGTGAATCTTATTAGAGGTTCAAATTTCAGCATAAATATTGACCCCACAAAAGCTCACAAATCCACGATCAAAATTATAACCATGTTGGACATCGAAGCGAGTTACATTTTTTATTGTCGAGCTACCTAGGCCTATTGGAGACCTGGTGGGATTTTCCAATGTAAAGAACACCTTTCGACATAATTGTTTTAACTACATAGATATGAGAGATTTGAATAAACCCTTTAGTTTCACGCATACATGTTTACTTAATTGTTTGAGATTTGACGCATGTGAACTCCAAAATACACATATATAACACTCCTTATAATAAGAGTGATTATTCCATATATGAAATTATCATACATATTAACAAAATACAAGACTTTGCTTCTACACAAATCTACAAACATATATTTTTTGAGGTATGTCTAGATCCTAGTGTGGTTCAACTACAAAAATATATTGATGATGCTAAGGGAAATAGGTTTCTAGTTCTTGTGTGCATTTAATAGGCATGTGTATCAATGCACATTTGTGACACCTTCAAGCTCTTTTTATACAAATCACAAGCAAACCATATTTCACTATGTTATATAAAATATTGTGTAATAACAATAAAAATCTAGATCGAACAACACTTGGATAGACAAAACTTAACTAACAATAGACTTATATTTGAGTGCAACCATTTGGATTGTGGAGGAATATTTGGTCCACATATACTACTCCCTCCACATCTCTCTTCTCCTATTTATCCTTATTTCTTCTAGATTTTTCTCTACCGAACGAATGGACTCGCAGGAGAGGGTTCGTTTATAAACAATGTAGGCGAAGAGAGTAGAAAAATAGTGAGGACTCCACGGGTTATGGATGGATCGATAATGAATATCACCATTGTGCAATCTATATAGTGATCAACTTGAGGCTCAAGATGTGTGTATATTTTATGCATTATTAGTTAGAAACAAAGGTGTTTACTAGTACTTAGTGGAAGCAATGTTTACATGTGGAACAATGGCAGGCATAGACAATCAGGATAAGTTTGATCCTCATTCTACATATAACTTTGTTTGCAACCATGGATCAAATACGAGAAGGAGAGTTTGTAGAAGAAGAAAAGACATTGCATGTATTGATTAAATCCTTTCCTTTAACATACACGCAACAACACACTCATATGCAATCAATCAGACAACAACTCAAAAAATTAATTATTCCCGTGATAGATCAGTTGTTAGTAGAAAAAAATACAAGTCTATGATAGATGTAACAACAATGATTTGTACCAACCGTTGATGAAGGTGGGGATCAACGGTCTTGCCATATAAAATCCATGTGCTACATCTTGATTGGTAGAATCTTGATGTAAGGTGTGTCCATGTGGCAACCATCTATGTGATCTTTCTGAGATATCTATAGCCTATTGTTACTATACCACCTCAAAGAAACAAACGAAGTACCCGCATTTATGGAAATAGTGGTGATCGAGACAAACAATGGAGATCTATCTAATCAACGTCCAAATACGAGAATAGATCACAACCGTTAATATCGATTGTGTGTGTTAGATTCAGGGGGGTCAGACTCATTTAGAAAACACCATCGCGTACTTAAAATGGGAAGTATATAAAGATAGAGATAAAAGAATTAACAATACTAAAGTTTGACATGTTAACAATGCTAATTCTACCCCCTAAAGCTAAAAAGATGGGTCATTGGTTTCTTGTTTTGCCAATAATGCCCAAAACTCCTTCACCAAAGCCATCATCCTTATTTCTCTCTTAGCTTTCATCGACAATGGTTTCTACATCATCCTTTCCTCCCTATCTGTCCCCTCCTCTCGAGGTACCTATTCCTTTGACAAACCACATTCGTAGGCCCAGGCATAGGAATCCCTATTTGTTTCATTCGTGTATCCTCGGGAATCGTCGATCCATTTTTTCCCAATTCCCGTCTCAATTATCCTGCGCGCATTATCAGATTAAACCGCTTTCTTCTTCGGCCAGCACCCACTCAGACATGATGAAAATGGCAATTAAACCCGCAGTTTTGAGGCACAATGGCAATAAAATGGTGTGTGTTCCTCCGCTGAGCACGAGAATGAAGCCCAACAAACAGAGATAGTCAACAGGAGGAACACAACAATTACTCCCACCCCCAACGATATCGACAGAGTTGCAGGAGCAACAAGAGAAACAAAACAACGCTAATAAGTTCCATAGATGCTTATGTTGTATGTGCTCTGAAAAATAACTCTTCAAAATGTCCAAGTTTGCAAATTGTTCGACAACATTTCTGAAAGATATGTGGTCTAATGAGCTGCAGAGATTGTGGGATATCCAAAAATGGGTTTGTTGAAAAGGCCTTAGAACTTTTCAAGAAAATGCAATTGGCGAGTGTAAAGCTAGAGACCATAATCTTTGTAAGCACCCTCTCAACCTATGTCAAAACAGGAAATTTTTTACTATCATCTAAAATCCCAAAAAAATGAATTATAAATAAGCCACAAGAAACTACTTTATGAGTATGTCAAAATGAGGTTTAATCATATATTAATAGAAATATAGGTTTGAAGATTATTAATGTCATGAATATATCAAAATGAGGTTTGATCAGATATTAAGGCAAATAAAGGTGAAAATTTTATTAATATCATGTACATATCCTTTTAGTGGGATTTTTCCGAGCTTGTAATGCCCTGTTCGGCATCGACTTTCGCTGTTACGTCCTTGTCCTTTTGCGTGTCATTGAATGCTGAACTGAACTCCCTTTTTTATCGTTAGGTGACTTTTACCCTGTCCTGCGCTGAAGAAGTGGTTACCCGTCTTGGTGCCATGGTCGTTCCCTGCTTCGTGTTCACTTTGGAATGTCAACCTCTAGTTTTCTTCGCTTGGTTGCTTAAGCCTGTTCGCATGTTGTTTTAATCATTGGGAGTAATGGATAATTCGACTCTTACTTCCTCTTGCTTGCTCGTCTGTATGCGATTTAATCTTCTCAGGTTGAATAGTAAATCATACAAAATTTCTTATACCTCTTAGCTTATGAGAATTATATGGAGAAAACTATTGTAATAATAAATGAATTCGTGTCAGTTATATTTGTTTTATTTGTGTAAATAAATTATAAAATTTTGTGTTCAATTATTAAAGCCTTTTAGGCCACATTTTAATGCTTTTTCCCATCGTTGAATATATGCCCCCGAGTTTGCTCGGGCCACGTCGAGCTGATTAAGATGTCGAGTGGTTAGGGATTGGGTGGTGGTGGTATATAAAATGCCCGCCGAGTTGGCTCGGTGTCATTGTGGAATGCCACAATTACATTGGCTTGGTTGAAAATATATAATGTGGTTCAATGGAGAGTTAGTTGAAATCTCATAGACTTGTAGTTTTTCACGGTCAGCTTCACCTCCTTCTTGGCGTGGAGGGTGAAGTTATTTAAGTCTGACGTGTTGGAGTCTTCTGGCTGGTGGCTACACTGCATTTATTAACCTTGATTTGCAAATCTTCCTTGCTTCTTGTTTGACTGCTTGCTTATCCTCTCGGACCGCATGAGATCTCCCTTGGTTAGTCTGCGCGTGGAGTGGTTGAGAGGTGTTTTTCCTAGTTGCGTGGGCAGAGAGCCCATGGAAATCTGTTCCGTCAAGGCGTTTTGCTTCATGGTTCCTCCTGGTCGGTGGAATATGATGGATTCGAAGCAGCTGATGGATTCGCTGGCAGACCATCTGGCTCTGTATTACTCTTCCGCTTCTGCTGCAGTTTCTCCTGCTTCAAATTATCAGTCGCGCAACAACATATTGAGGTGGATGTCGACGCTGAGCACAGAGCAAAGACAAGCCGCCCTCACAACAGTAGATGACTCAATGGTCGCCATTCTCTTGCAAATGCAGACCCACATTCAAAAGCACGGTCCGAGTTATTTTTATCCTTCTGCCAGACGTGCCTGTTAAAAGCAAGATGAAACCCCAGCACGGGGCCATTGTTGATGTTGCGCTTCCCAGCCTGTGTTACAGAAAGGCCAAGGGCCTCTTATCCAGGGCCAACTCGACAACCAGGCCGAGCGAACTTTGACGGACAGCCTCAGGCTTTTCAGTTCCATGGAGGGCCAGATTTTAGTTCCCAAAGTTCCCCCTTGATTCCCTGTCGGTGGCGGAAGATCTCGCGAAGGACGTCGATCGATTTGTCTGTGTTATGGACGCCATTTCGATGGCGAGTTTTTAAGAAGCAAGGGGTCTTTCGTAGCTTCGAAATGGAATTGGGAGGAGCTGCCGTGGCTCAGGGCTAAAGGTTATTATAGCCTAGCTGCTTTCGTCGCCAATAAGCTTGAACTCTCGCTCAGGTTGTCCAACTATGTTGTTATCTGTTCAGTATCGACTGCATCCTCAATTCGGGATTCTCCTTCAAGGTTTTTTTTTTTCAAAATCGACTATGTGACAGTGAGAGTATTACCAGAAGACCTGATGAAATTTATTTCTAAGATTCTCTATTGATTTCTTACTTGTCTTACGATGTAACTCATGGAAGAGGATCTCATGGAGGCGGATCTGTTTCATATCAGAATATTCATGAAGCACGATTTGCTTTGCAATTATATGAGCTTCTTCAACGAGTCACTGAGTTGGCAGGCATAAAGGTTTCTGTTGGAATTATCACCTTACAAGCTACAGCTGAAATGTTTGCACCGAGAGTTTGATGTTGTCCTCAAATCTGATGAAGGAAAAGGTTTATTTATCATTACGGTAGATGCCTTTCAGAGCCAGGAGCGTGATGTAATCATTATGTCTTGTGTCCGAGCTTCAAATCATGGGGTTGGCTTTGTAGCTGTTTTTCACCGCGTGAATGTGGCGCTAGCACGAGCTCGCAGAGCACTTTGGGTTAAGGGCAAGCAGCTGCATTGAAACAATCAGATGCATATTGAGATGGCGTTTTAAACCAGGCATGTTAAACCTGCCCTTGCAATCTTCTGCTACCCTTTTATTATGTCATGAATTGAATGTCCTTCTATTTTTTTATCTGTTATGGCATTTAGAATGGGCTTCTGCTTTTTCCTTGTGAATCGACCCAGATTGAAGGAAAGGAAGGACTGTTGGGAGTTGTTTGTTTTTCATACCCTGATAGCAACTGTGATAGCATGTATACATTCCTTTCTGCCTCGTTTTTCTTTTCGAAATAAAAGAGTAACTGCTATGTGATAGCAAAATAATGGTTGAAGTTTTATACTGTGGGTGTTAGATCTTTAACCTGGGTGCTTTCCTGCTTAATTCTTAAAATTCGGGTGACATTTAGAGACAATAGTGAACAATGGCCGTTGAGTTCGATTTCTAAACCAGCAGTAGCAGATATAAACTTGAGCCATGAATAACATTAGTGGATATTTGTAGATTTGTCGACTCATGGCCAGTTTTAGGCTAAATGTTTGTTTTTGTCTTGGTAAAAGCTTTTCTTGGGCTGAATCTGTGTGTAGACCTCGCATAGTGAGCATGATGTTTTCTTAGAGGCCTACGTGAGTGAAATATTGACTGCTCAATATAGATCCTGTGACGTGAGTCACTGTATCATAAGATAAAAGAGTTCAATCGAACTCTGTAGTAGCAGATGTTTTCTTTGGAGCGACTATGAGGATAGGTCGAGTAGACTGTCGTGAAATAGATGGGTATGCCCAAGCTATTCATATGTTATTTTAGAGATGGAAGAGAAGGCATAGTTCGTAGGAAGAGTATTTTGCTTTGTATTCCTCCTTCGCTGACTGTAAACCTTGTGATTGGTGACTCGAGTTGGGTCACGGTAGAGGATCTTGTGTCGATTCACTTATATTTTCAACAGACTATCCCTTGCTTGTTTAAATTCAAGTATCGAATGAAATGGGTTTCTATTAAATCCATTATGTAGCTTAGCAAACCTTCAATAATTCAGGTAGGGACTTTCTGAGTAAGTGTTGACTGAGGCATGTATGAAAATAGAATGGTTACCTTTCTTCGAATTGGGTTAGACTTGTATGAAAATGGAAAAGGTAGGAATCGACTCAGTTACATATTTTAGTGAGCTAAGTCCTTAACTCTTACAATGATCATACGAGTGGTGGATTACGGGTTTATTACTGATTATGTGATGTAAGATAATAACAACCTTTGGTGAAAAGACTTCTTCTTGATCCTTGCTTGTGTAATCCAACTATAGTTGTTGAATGTAATTTAGTTGGATAGAATCTAATTTATTTAACTTCTTGAAGAAAAATAATTAGGTTCGGTGAGAATTACTTGGTATTTTGAATCTTCAGATTCAGTTTTTGTGTTGTGAGTATTATATGTATGTTGGTTTATTCAGTCGAGTGAAGTTAACTTTAATCTTTGACTGATTTGTGTTCATATATGGTTGGGGCCTATATTCTTCCTAAAACAAGGATGTGTGTTAATGCAGTCTTGTTACCAAGCAATTTTGAATATGTTAAGTCATTTGACTGATCTTTATCCTTTTGGTTAATAATAATAGAATGATGTTTGGGTGTTAGATTTCAATCACGTAATCCATAGGATTACATGACTGAAATCTCAATACTCTCAGCCTTGTTTCCTTCACCAATAAGGTCTCACCTTGATTATCTTTGGAATATCTCTCTCACTTGAATATTGGGATTCCTCCTTGTTGGCTGGTATAAATCTCTTCATCTTGTGAAACATATTGATTAGTGGTTTGTGATTTGATCCATTCTTGAGTTTAGAATTTTACTTTCATGATATTATAAAATGTTAGCTTATTATTGCAATGGGTAGTCTTAACATGCTCAGTTCTAGCGAAATGACTCTAGTTAATATTTGTGCAGATGGATTATGCAAGTAGACTAAAGGAAAAGAGTGTTAAAGGTTCATCTGTACAATTTATGAAGTTCCTTGTAAAAATGTCCAATGTGTTGTAAATTGTGTAACATTGCTTGCAAAGAGAGTTTATATGACCTCTTGCCTGGAATTGTTCGGAGAATTACGTGAAGAAGTAGTTTTTTTCTTTTTGTAATTTGGCTGGTAACTCTTCTTAGTGAGAAATAATATTCAATCTCTTCACTGGCATAAGCATTGTAAAACTTTGATCTTGAGAATTAAGTGTTAATTTAAATCTTTCTAAGACTTTGTATTGATGGGTTATATGTAAGTTTTAATGGGGTGGCTTTTCCTTACAGAAGTTACCTAAAAGTTTTATTCAAATAAATCTGTTGTAGAGGAGATCCACTCGAGAACAAACAATTCCCTAAGTGATCAAGGGCGAGGCTATCCTTGCAATGTGATTTTATATAACGTGTTATCCCTAACTGAACTAGTAAACACTACTCTTTTTGGTGAACGCTAAAAACAAGCTTAAAGGAAAACAATGGTTAGTTTCTAATAAGATTTAACAAGTAAGAGAAGAAAATTTTGAAACCACTCAATTTATCTCTCAGCCTATTTAAAAGTAAGTAGCTTCCTCTTGATAAGCTCTTTCGGTGAAGCCTAAGTAAGAGCGCTAATAACTACGTATAAAACCTCAAGCTTCAATTAAACCTCAGTAAGAACTAATGACGTCTTAAGGGTGAACTCAATTGACCTTCTTCCTTTAACTTTATCCAAGGTACCTTGTAATTTTCTCTTAAGTTTGTTGAATGTGAACCGATGTTGTCATAAGGGCATGAACGAGTTCTAGTAACGTAAGTGTGAATAGATGGCCCTGTGGAATTAAATTACCATCTTTATCAAATAAATATATAAAACAAATAATTGTTATAAAGGAGAAGACTTTAAGTGAACTACTCTACAGTGTATAAGAACATAACTCAGTTGGTAAGATGATTTGTGCGAATCATATATTGAATCCTTCTGAAAACTTAAGTCATGAGTTAAAGGGTGTCTTATCAAAATAAATAACCTCCAATCATTTCTTACTGTGGCTTGCCCTAGCTGTGAGAGTGTCTTGTGGTTGGGCTTCTATGTTATTCTGTCAAAAAAAAAAAGTATATTATCCTTTTGGGTGTGAACGTTTCCGTGCTGACCTTGTGGTCATCCCCGTAACAAGTGGTTCCCAGAGTTGGTTGTAACTTTGTGACGACATGTTGTGTCGTGTTTTGTGTCGAAGCAAGTCAAAAAAAAAAATTATCCTGTCTTTTACTGTGTTGTTCGTGTGTGAGAATTTTCGGTCGTTTGAGCTATTCTTATATTCATGTTATTCATATCAAGGCTCATTTTTATTGAATAATTGTTTGCTTTGTTGAAGAGAGGGAACAAAATGGTGGACAAAAACAAAATGGTTGCGGTTTTTGGCTCTAGTATAGGTATTCGTCCGAATATTGTTTAACTTCTAGCAAAAGAAAGCTTAAATGTTGTTTTTACTATGCGTAATCCTCACAAAGTGGGCCATCCCTTATCAATGATTTAGGATACCCAAATGTCCATTTCCATTAGTTAAACATGTAATAAAATATTAGAGTGTCTTTGACTCTACCTAGAGACTATATCGAAATTTCAATGGCATTGATATTCGGTATTGAACTTATCCCCCAAATAGCTAGAACAAGGAATTTGGCTACTACACAGATAGGGATGGTTTTCAATTATTAGTGCACATATCTTAAAATCTAAATTTGGTTCAACACAAAATTAAAACCATCGATTTAGGCACAAAATTTCACCGAGCATTACTCCCAATGTTTTAACATCATTATGTTTTTCGACAATATGAAAGGATCTTTGAAACAAGGCGTGGACATCCACCAAAGCATTATGAAGAATAAACTTGCAACAAATGTTTAATTTTTAAGTGCCTAAACAGATTTGTCTACAAAATGTGAAAGCATGCAAACTGTTTGACAATCATGAAATGTGTAGATTGAGGGATACGAAAACAATGGGTCCGTTGAAAAGGCCTCAAAACTTTTAAGAAAAATTTGATCCACAAGTATAAAGCTAGAGCCACAACCTTTGGCAACATCATCTCAACTTCTATTAAAATAGGACATTTCAAACTATCTTCTAAAAACCAAAAAGTCAAAAATAAATAAGCCACAAGAAACTACTTTATGAGTATGGATAAATGAGGTTTAATCAAATATTAAGGAAAATAAATGTGAGAAATTTATTAATTCACTTCCATATCCTTGTTGGTGGGACATTCCACCACTCATTCCATGTCCCCAAGATGAGGGAGACTTTGTGTCATGACTCCAGCTCATTGTTATCATTTTCATGATAATTTGTAATTCATATACAATTGCTAATTTATAATTTCTATTATAAAATTAAACTAAAAAGTGTGTTATGTAGGTGTATTAATTTAATCTAAAAAGTTGTATATAGGTGTACTCGTGCAGAGAGGTAAGTTAGAAATCCTATATAAAGGTTACACTTGTTTATTTAAATTGATAAAAATGAATATACAATATAGCTTCAAGAAATTTCTCATTAGTCTTTATTATTTATAAGGAAGAAGGCTTAGAAATTTCAAGCTTCATGGTGTAGATGTTGGTTTTGAATGAAACCTCTATGAGGCAAAATAGTTTTAATTTTTTTAAATAAAAATAAAATTTGTTTTACTTTGTGTTGACATTACATGTATGCCCTCCCATGTCCCTCCCAATCTGAAATCGGGTGGGTGTATGATGTGTAAATTTGAAAATAACTTCAATTCAAAGAAAATAATTTGGACATTTTATTTTTTTAATTCATGCATCCTATTATAAAATTAATTAACAATTATTAATGACTTTCAACATGAAAAAATGGCGTTATTTTAGACTTACATTATAATAAATTTAAACACTAGAAATCGCACACATGTGACATAATAAAGACGTTGGAAGGAAACTTAACGAACAAGGGTCCAAGTGATCCATGTGGAGGCAAGGTGCGGAACCTTATAATTATAAATTTAGGTAACACCAAATAATTGTATTTATTATTAATTATTATATGCATGGGTTGTTCTTTTAGAATGATATATATTTAGAAATAAATTTTCCCGTTGTGATTTTCTATTTATAAATAAAATAAAAATGATTCAAATTTGATAAAACCTATAAATATAAATGTGTATGAAATGAAATTATCCTTCCAGCTGCTTTCATTCAAGGTTCAGATTTGAGCGAATTCAATGATGGAAAATCTTCGAGGAATTCTAGCATATCTCAGAGCCCAAGCATTCAATTTTAGATGTCTCAATATTTTAAACCTAATAAAAGAAGTTGTGAAGGGAAATGATGCCTATGCATTACTGGGAGACTACAAGAACTCCATAAGTGATGCGTTGTGTCATGCAAACCTCCTCTCTGCCCTCCCCGTAAATCTTCTCGCCATTGTGTATTTTGTTATTTGAATAAAAAGATGACAACGAGATCTATTCGATCATGCTTTTGTTGTTACAACTACAAAAAGAATTTCACTCTTGGAGGCAACACTTATGTTAGGAAATAAGAGATAAAATATGCGGAACAATCCAACACAGAATCACAATAGTAGAAACTAATATGTAGAATAATATCATAGATCTAAAAATATAAAGGTGTAAAAATTAAAAGAGCACAACACAGAGACCATATTGAATGTGGTTCACCCAATTTGAGCTACGTCTACCAAGAATCACTTGCTCAAATTTTATTACAAGCCACCTCTCTCTCAATACAATACCCAAATCTGTTTGGAGCTATTCTCAACAAACTCCCTTAAATTCACACGTGAACACACACACATCTACAATGTACCATTAACCCTACCATATGCACAAAAGAACATAAATAGGTAACTAATTAAGCAGTTTTACAATACAATGGGTACCAAAACTATGGACCAAAACCATCCCATTAACTTATGGGTCAAAAATATTGTGCATATGAAAAGAGCACGATTCCTGAGGTATCAAGCACATTTTTCGAGGCCAAAAATTTCTTGGGGGCTCCCCCGAACCTCGGCAAGAAAACTATGGATTGTGTACAAGTCTTCAACACTTCCACACATAAAAATAAGCTCCACAACATAACAACTTATGCTAAGATCTACATTGACAGAAAGAGGAATAATGTTGTCATTGCAACAACAAAGGGATAGAATGGTGATGATAAATCTAGCAGGCAATGCATTCTACAAGTTTTATGTTCAGGAGAATCAGTGGTAATGCCACTTTGAATCCGGATGCATACACCTCAAGAAATCTCTTATCATGCCCACATCTCTTTCCTGCACATCCAAAAGGTTTGAAAATAACTCACATTTCTCATGATGTTGTGAATACAGATGATTTTTTCTTCTCTAGGTGGAATCCATTTCCTGATGCATTTGGCAATAACAACCTTAACAAATCTAAAATTCCATGTTATGCCAAACACATTGAGACCTCGATGAGTTATGCTTAGGAAGAAAAAAACACCATCTAATTTAAATGAAGGTACATGACCATGGAATGAGAAAATCACCGAGCCACTTGAGCATAATGCGGTGAATCAAGAACACCCATAAAGTAAAGAAAAACTTTAGCATAAGGTGAATTGATGGTGATGTATGAATAGGATGACCTTACCCGAGAAATTGACTCAAAAGTATCATGGTTTCGAGAAATTGATTCAAAAACCAAAAACCTTCGATGGTATTGACTCGGGAATTATCATGGATTGCGAGATGTTTTGAGCTCTTGTGGGGTAATAATCAACACTAGGTTGGCATTATGGAGCATATAAAACTGATACAAAAGGTGAAGAAAATAGTCGATATCTTCCGAGTTGATGGGAAAGTATTTGGAAGATGACCTTTAAAAGAGTTAGCCTTCTTGCAGAAAATGGAGCTTGATTATAGGGAAGGAGAATTTGAAGATTCCGAATGGTACAATTCCATTTCACTATGGGGATCCTAATTCTATTATTTTTTTGAGGTGGATGTAATTCCCAAATACCATTCAAGGTATTCATTGTAATTATTCGAATATACACAATTCCATCATTTATCCTTAGTAATTATATTGATAATAACTCTCTCTTCAAACGTGATATGTTTTAAATTTTACTATGCATTTTTAGTCTGTGGATAGTGTTAGTTTCTCCTGATGATATGGCATTTTAAATATAATACCTGGGTTGACAAGACTGTGGGTAGCAAGAATGTTAATAAAAGCATTTCCTATGAAAATAGGAGAAAATCTATGTCGTTCTCCGATGAATTATCGCTTTTTTCTTGGGTATGCTCTTTTCTTGAGCTATGATCATATTCTCATGATTCTCATATTTATCATTTCTCCTTTTCGTGGCAATAATTCCCTACCATTCCAACTTCTACGTAAGAAAAATTAAACAACCATATATTTTTTTGTTTTGATCTCTACAAGGCAATAATGCTAATAAAACAATTCTTGTATAGGTGGTAGCCATCTTCCTAAATAGATCCCAACCATATCCATATTGACAGGAGGAAATTGTGTTGTAGAAGCTATTGGAAAAAAAAAAACCATTAAGAGTTATTATAAATAATCATTGAGAATGTTCACGTGTGCATATTAATGGCAAAAACTTGAAGAATGTTCATTTTGAAGTAAGTGAGATTGTATGAGGAATGCGGGGTTGTTTCAAAGGTTCAAAGCACCCCCAACATCCCCTGTCGATTTCAGAACCACTTCCCCTTTTGAAAATGTTTTAACAACACATAATTAAGGTTTCATAGTAAATGTTTTAACAACACATAATTAAGGTTGAAAATGACTTGTTTTCAAAATTTAGAATTTATAGAATTTGAATTTTTAATTAATTATTTAAGTTTTTGAAATTTTATATTACAACCATAAATATTATTAAAAGGTAGTAAATTATCAACTTGATGAAAATCTTATTAAGTTGACTCCCTTCTAATCTGTTGGCTTCTTAAGAAATTAATTTCCTATGACTTAATATAGTTTTGTGGAAGAACTTACATAGAATAAGTGTTAATATTATATTGTTTATATTAGGTATTGTATATGAGATTAAAATACCATGTTGATAGATGGAGTAATCTTCCCAAAATAGACATTTTTACATATACCATTTGGAAAACAAAATAAGTGGGAAGATAAATTGCATAGGCCGAAGATACTCAAGATTAGATTTTCATACATTTTCAATTTTAAAGAAAGATCGGATTTTCATATCATAATCAATAATCAACTTGGGCTAGAGTAGTAAATTAATATGAGAGGATGAGTGGGAATGAGAAGGAGAAGGAGAAGGAGTGGGAGCATGAGCGGGAGAATGTTTTTCAAATTCTGCGGAGGATCAGTGATCAAATCTTGGGCGGATCGAGTTGTTGGTTTGAGAGAAGGAGATTTGTCTCTCCCCCGAACCGACACGAAACAGGGAAGAACCGTCCCTTTTGTGCCGAGAGGAAGTGATTTTATGGGCTAAGAACATGATATGGTCTCTGTCTCTTTGATCGGTTTGTTGGATTTAGGCCAAATGTGGATCTTGTCGAGCTTGGGCCAGAGAAGATGGGCTCCCAGAGGTGGTATCTCGGTTGTGGCCATTTCTAATTAATCTTTTTGTTCCAGTTTGAGTGGGAGGAAGAGTATCTCTTGGCCATTAATGGAGGGCCTTGGCTCTTTGGGAAGAACTCACTACTTTTGGAAAAATGGCGTCCTAGGCTTGACATGAAATATTTTGCTCCCAATGATTTCCTTGTTTGGGTAAAGCTCCCAGATCTGGCCCTTGAATTCTGGGATGTGGAGGTTTTGAAAGGGATTGCTAGGGCCATTGGCGAGTTGTTGGTCATTGATTCTACCACTCTTTCTAGGACCAAATGACCCATGCCAGAATTTGTGTGAATGCTCAACTAGGGAAACTTCTTCCCTCTCTCATTTGCCTTGGCTCGAGCCATTGGTCGGTCGATCAGGTGATCCTGTATGAACTTTTCCTTATGGTTTGTGGAAGGTGCAACACTATTGGTCACGATGCAAGCTCTTTCTTTGGTTCTGCTCTAGAATGGTGGCTGAAGGATCCTTCTAGAACTGTGGGTGATGCTGGTGGGGAGAATACAGATCCCTAATATATTTTACCGAATCGTGGAGAGAGGCATAATGTTGGGCCGCCACTAGTTAGGGCTTTGGAGGCGGTGGGTGGATCGGTTCCTCAACTTGGCTACTCTATGACCCTAATGAAAAAGATAAAAACACATGTTTTGGAGGAAGTGGATGGGGTTAATCTTTCCAGCATGGCGGGGGTGCAAGTATTCTCTTCGCAGAACGTGAAGTATTGTTCCCAAAAAGACTCTGACTTGGCCATTAATTCAAATTTATACTACAAACCGCCGATTGAGGAGGATGTTGTGACTGTTGTTGAGGACAAGGCACTTGAGGTGGAGGAAACAGATCACAGTGATGAGGAGGAGGAATCTTCAAACTGCAGGTATTCTAGTGGGTCTGAGGATGAAAATGGTTCCTCCTCAGGGTCTGTATCTAAGGTCGAAAAAGATATGTTATCCCCTGCCCCTGTGCTTTGGTCTGGGGTTTCCTTTGAAGAAGATCGATGGGAATTTTATGAGGGAAAAATGGATAATCCCATTAGAAATAGTATTGAAGGAAACATTGAAATTTTTCTTGATATCTAACAAATCCCTAAGAAGGTTGTCACTCGGGTTTTAGATCCCAATAAACTAAAAACTTTGGACTTATGGCAAGGATCTCATTATAATAGCTATCTTCATGAAACCTTCAGTTTCATTTACCACGCTGCACTCATTAAGCACGCTTTAGAGGACGAGGGTTGGAGTCTAGTTTGGTCAAGAAAATTGAAACATTCCTCTCCTCTTCCTTCTATTAGGAGATAGTTTTCTCCTCCTTTGGTGTGCCTTTGTATCCGGTAGTAGGTAGCCTTTGGTTGGTTGGGTTGTCCCTATTTTGGCTCCCCTCCTTCCTTGGCGTTCTCTTATTTGGGTTTCTTTGGCTTCTCATTTCATCTCTTCTTTGGGCCGTTGTGCCCTGTTTTGTGTTGTTTCTCTCTTGTGTCGCAATTCCTTTCTTTCGGTTGTTCAAGGGTTCTCGATCCCTTCAAAATATGTTTTTACCATATCTAATAAAAAAATAATCAACTTGGGCAATTTGAAGATCTCGTGGAGATCAAGATTTTCATCGGTCTTTATCAAAGTCATATACCATATGGTATATATATGGATGGCATGACTTTCATGGTCATTCATCCCTTATACAAACAAATGACTGAATAATAACCTTGACTAATTAATTTATCTATAAAAACCATTAAGAGTTTAGAATAGAAAGCTATCGAAGCGAGATGAAGGCACGCATAATTGACATCGATTGTGACTGATAGATCAATACCCATGTCAACTATCAACTTGCATTTTTGCCTTGGTATGTCAAAATGAAGTTTAATCAACTATTAAGGTAAATATAGGTGAGAAGATTATTAATGTCATTGCCATACTTTATGAGTATGTCAAAATGAGGTTTGATCAAATATTTAGGCAAATAAAGGTGAGAAATTTATTGATATCATTTCCATATCCTTTTGGTGGAATTTTTCTTGAGCTATGCTTATATTCGTGTTATTCGTGTCAAGGCTCATTTTTATTGAATAATTGTTTGCTTTGTTGAAGAGGGAACAAGATGGTTGTGGTTTCGGCTCTAAGCATAGGTATTGGTTTGAAGATTGTTTAACTTATGGCAAAATAGTGCTTAAATGTTGTTTTTACTACTCACAATCCTCACACCGGGCCAACCCTTATCAATGATTTACAATACCCGGATATTCATTCCCATTAATTGGACATGCAAAGTGATCAAAGTGTCTTAGAATTTTACCAATAGCTCTGTCAAAATTTCAATGGCATTGATATTATGGAATTAAACTTATCCCCCAAATAGCTAGAACAAGGAGTTTTGTTGGTAGTCAAATGGATATGGTTTTCAATTATTAGTGCACATCTCTTAAAATTGAAATTTGGTTCAACACAAACTTAAAACCATAAGAGCTAGGCATGAAATTTCATTGAGCATTACTCCCAATGTTTTTACATCATTATGTTTTTCTTGAAATGGCCTCAAAACTTTTAAGAAAAATTTGATCCATGAGTATGGATAAATGAGGTTTAATCAAATATTAAGGCAAATAAATGTGAGATATTTATTAATTCACTTCCATATCCTTGTTGGTGGGACATTCCATCACCCATTCAATATTTGAAGGTGAGGGAGACTTTGTGGTCACAACTCCTCCCTGTGTTTATAATTGACAACTATTTCGTAACTATAAATAAATAATACTACAAATTATAACTCTAAAAACTTAACATTGTTATCCTTTTCACGATAATTTGTAACTCATATACAATTGCTAATTTATAATTTTTATTATAAAATTAAACAAAAAGTGTGTTATGTAGGTGTACTAATTTAATCTAAAAAGTTGTATGAGGTGTATTAATGCAAAGACGTAAGTTAGAAATCATAGGTTACTCTTATCTATTTAAATTGATAAAAATGAATGTACCTAATAAAACTTGAGTAATTTTTTATTAGTCTTTATTATTTGTAAGAAAGAAGGCATGAAAATTTCTAACTACTTTGATTTATTAATTATTTTCTAATACTCATAGTATAGATATTGGTTTTTAGTGAAACCTATACGAGGCAAAATAGTTATAATTTTTTTAAATAAAAATAAAATTTATTTTCATTTAATTTATTTTGTATTGACATTACTTTGTGTTGAAATTGGGTGGGGTGTGATGTGTAAATTTGCAAATAACTATAATTCAAAGAAAATAGTGGAGACATTTTATTTTCGTAATTCATGCATCCTATTGTAATTAGTTAACACACTAGAAATCTAAAAAGTTAAATCTAAAAGTTGTATTGCATTATTTTAGTGTTCCATTTATATTTAAACACACTAGAAATTGCACAGATGTGACATAATAGAGAACGTTGAAAGGAAGCTTAATGAACAAGGTACCAGTGATCCACGTGGAGGCAAGGTGCGGAACTTTCTAAATTATATATTTAGATAAACCCCAAACAATTATATTTATTATTAATTATTATATGTACGTGTTGTTCTTTTAGAATGATATATATATTTAGAAATAACTTTTCCCTCCGTGATTTTTATTTATAAATAAAATAAAGATGATTCAAATTCGGTAAAACCTATAAATATAAACATGTATGAAATAAAATTATCTTTCCAGCTGCTTTCATTGAGGTTTCAGGTTTCCAGCAAATTCAATGATGGAAACTCTTCAAGGAATTCTTGCGGATCTCAGAGCCCAAGCAGTCAATTTTAGTTGTCTGGATGTTTTAAACTTCATAAAAGAAGCTGTGCAGGAGAATGATGCCTATGCATTACCAGTGGACTGCAAGAAATTCATAAGCGATGCGTTCAGGTCATGCAAACCTCCTCTCTGCCCCTCCTGTAAATCTTCCCAGCATTGTGTATTTCGTTATTTGAATAACAAGATGACAGCGAGATCTATTCAGCCGCGCTTTTGCTGTCACAACTGCAAAAAGAATTTCACTCTTGGAGGCAACACTTATGCTAAGATCTCCATTGACAGAAAGAGGAAGAATCTTGTCATCGCAGCAGGAGAGGGAGAGAACAGTGACAATAAATCCAGCAGGCAATGCATTCCGCAAGTTTTATGGTCAGGGGAATCCAGCGGTAATACCACTTTGAATTCGGATATACAAACCCCAAGAAATTTCTTGTCATGCCCACCTCTGTTTCCTGCAGGTCCAAAAGGCTTGGAAATAACTCACATTTCTCATGATGTTGTGAATGAGGATGATTTTTCCTTCTCTTGGTGGGATTCATTTTTTGATGCATTTGCCGATAGCAACCTTAATAAATCTAAAATGCCATGTCACGCCCAGGAAGAAACAACAATACCCTATGATTTTAGTGAAGCTGCAGGACCATGGAATGAGAAAATCACTGAGCCACAGGAGCATATTGCAGTGAATCAATCAGGTCAAGAAAGTAAAGAAAACAGTTTATCATCAGGTGCATTGATGGGGATGTATGAACAGGAGGACCTTCCTAAAGAAATTGACTCGAAATTATCATGGATCGGAGGAATTGATTCAGAAACAAGATTACCGTCTGATAGTATTGACTCAGAATTATCATTGATTGCAGAAGTTTCTGAGCTCTTGCAGGGTAATAATCAACAGCTAGATTGGCATTATGGAGCAGATAAAACTGATATAGAAGGTGAAGAAAACAGTTTGATATCTTGTGAGTTGATGGGAAAGTGTTTTGAAGAGGACCTACTGATACAGTTAGCCGTGCAGAAAATGGAACTTGATTGTAGCAGAGGATATTTTGAAGATCCTGAATGGTACAATTCCACTTCACTATGGGCGGGCTGATTCCATTATTATTTTTAAGTGGATATTATTTTTAACTTGATTATTTTTTATTTGGAAGAGGACCTCCTAAGACATTTAGCCCTGCAGAAAAGGAAACTTGATTATAGGGGAAGAGATTTTGAAGAGCGTAAATGGTACAGTTCCATTTCACTATGGGAATCAATCCTGATTGCACTAGTTTTTGAGGCGGATATAATTCACAAATACCATTCAAGGTATTCATTGTAATTATACTGAATATACACAATTCCATTATTTATCCTTTGTAATTATACTGATAATAACTCTCTTCAAACGTGATATGTTTTAAATTTAACCATGTGTTTTTAATCTGTGGATGGTGTTAGATTCTCCTGATGATCTGCCATTTTAAATGTAATAACTGGGCTAACAAGAATGTGGTTTGCATGAATGTTAATTGAGCATTTCCTATGAAAATAGGAGAAAATCTACGTCGTTCTCATTTACCATATACTCGGTATAAATCCCCTTTTCTTGAGCTATGCTTATATTCTCATTATTCCCATAAATTTATCATTTCAATTTGCAGGCCACTATATTATAATGCCATGGTTTTCATACCTCCTTTCTTGGGCAATAATTCACTGCCAGTCCAACTTCTACAGGAAAAACTAAACAACCTTCTATTTTTTCCTGTTTTGAGCTCTACAGGGCAGTAGTGCTGATAAAAAAATTGTTGTTTAGGTGGTAGCCGTCTTCCTATAAGAGCTCTCAATCACATCCATTTTGACAGATGGAGGAAACTGTGTTGTAGAAGCTGTAGGCAATGAGTAATCCCCCAAAAATGGACATTTTAACATACCATTTGGCAAACAAAAAAGTGGGAAGATTAATTACATGGGCCCAGAGATACTTAAGATTAGATTTTCAAACGTTTTCAATTTTTAAAAAAAGATCAGATTTTCATATCTTAATCAATAATCAATTTGGGCGCTTTGAAGATCTGTGGAGATCAGCATTTTCATCAATCTTAATCAAAGTGAAATATGTTTGAAATCTCTTTCAAAAGGTTCCTCTATATGAATGTCCAACATATGAACCTGTATAACTTGGATATGAGATATTTGGCCCAAGTCACCAACAACAATGATAGACCTATTGTAGTTGTCTTATGAAGGAGAAAGGAATTCATAGATGCAAGTAAATAAGGGAAAGGAATATCAAACCAACAAAAGGAGGTGTTGAAGAATTTAAAGTGGAAAGAGTGAAGGTAAAATAATGTAAGAGGAAGAGGGGTGATGAAGATGGGTCTTAAATTATGTGAGAACACAATAGGATAGTAAGGAAATATTAACCCACATGTTACTTTATTTATATGTTTTCCATAAAGAGACAAATCATTATCTATATTATCGTGCTTATATATTTCTTATCGCATAATGGAAACTTATTCTTAAGATTACATGCCTAGATTCTTTTCATAATGGTAACCAAAATATTGAAATTATATTAAACTTTGATTTTATTTTCCTACTTGAGGCATACCACTTTGGGATCTCATTTGTTATTCCATTCACATTTAGGACACATCAATCCAATTCTTACATTTTTTATGTCTTAGTCCATGTTGAAAATTTTCAGTTTTTTCTTATATAAATTACATAACAATTACATATAAAAAACTTTCTTATTCTATGTGTTTCCAAGATGCTATCTTTACTATGCTAGACATAAATGTTTTTATATCCTATCTACCACATGATGTGCGCACAATAAATTACTTTACAAATATGTTCTTTGCTAGTTTATCCATATCCCAAAACGGGGCATGTATTATAATAATTTTATCTCCACCCATTGCGACACATGACAGTTTATACTATCACATTATCATAGACATAAGAAATCACATGGTATTTTTGAGACATGCCTAACACCTGAAATTTGTTCTTATCCAAGGATATTCACAACATTTGGCAACCTAAATTGTTCATACCATGTTAGGTATAGTAATTTTCTTAGGTTCCAAATTTTTAACACAATTCGCAAGACTCGGATTTTTATATAGTTTTAGCAAATACTTGTGGAATAGGATTCTATATCCAAGGACATGAGAGCATGAACGCTAGTTTTAGTACCATCACATCTCTCTTTTCTTTGACTTTTAGCACACTATTATTGCAATATTGATTTTGAGAAAGAATATATGTTTATGGGTTATAAGTTGAAAGTTTCTCTATGTCCACGTCTATTTTAGTATGATATATATGCATAAATACACATTAAAGTGGGGTATTATATATCAACATGTAATTTTGGTATGGGACTAGTTTTTTTGTAAAATTACAATGTTCTAGGATACTTATGTGTTGTTGATTATTCATTTAGATTGGGCTATTATTATTGCATTTTCTCTATATGTGGAAGCCTAATTTTTTGGGTATGCTTCACTTTGTTCTTCTATTTTGTCTCATGCCTTCACTCTCCTCCTTTATTTTCTCTCCTGCTATGTTTTTTTGTAGTGTTTTTTTCTCTATAATTGTAAATTTATAGTCTTGATTTCACGAGAATAAATGTATACATTTTTGTATGGTTTGAACAAAAAAATTAAACCCTATGCCAAATGCCTTTGCAACATTTTTTAAAATTATGAAGAACATCTAACATTCATAGTGTTGTATCAAGCGTTGATTGTAGAACATTAAAATACATAAGGTTTGGGTCCTTCTAGTACTATACTTGAATTCCTCCTAAAATGTAGTATATTTGTCGGTTGAGTAAGATTTTTCCAGCTCAAAAGCTAATGAGTAGGGTACATAAATTACAGTTTTCTTATAGCTTAATAATTTCAACAATAAAGCATTAATGGTACCAAAAAAGTGAATTGACTTGTTTTGATGAAGGTTCTCTATTGCCACTTATTTTTCTCAATATTCTTTGTCACACTTTCAAAATGTTTTGTTCATTATCATTTTGTGTTCTAATGGTTTCCTAGGCACTACCTAGTTCATTTTGTTTTGTCCTAGGCTCGACCTAGTTTGTTTGTGGTTTTGGGGCGTGCTCTCATACCGCCCACTTTTTTTATTGAAAGCTATCTTGTATCTTATTGCATTAATATAATATAAGATCTCTTTTCATCAAAAATGTTTTGTTCAATAAAACAAATATTCAATTAAAGTCACTTCCTATCAAATACTATTACTTATAAATTATTTATGTATGTACTTAAATATAATATTACTTTCTTTATATTTTTCAAATCTTGTTCTAAATATTTATAACTAGATATGTTGTATTATCCTGGAATATCAAGGGTGGGTGTATTATTAGAGATGAGTATGGAAATGTTTTGGTCACGGGTTCCTTTCTTCGAGAAGGTTGGTACCTACAATTTAGTTAAAGCTCAAGCTTTGCTAGAAGGAGTGAAACTAGCAATGGCTTTAGGTTGCGAGCATCTCTTCATCAAAGGATATTCTCAAGTTATTCTTCATTCTATGTGGAAAGGGAGTTTGGAGAACTAGCCTTTAAATTTTTTCATTAGCAATATCTTGTTCTAGTTAAAAAAACAAAATTTTGGCAATTTTCTCATGTTTTTAGGGAGGCTAATAAGGTGACCAATTTTTTGGTCAATGTTGGAAATTTTTCGAGGGACGAGGCAATAATTTCCCTACATGTAAAAGATTGGGAAGGCCTTTAAGCCATCATTATTGGCGATGGTTGGTTTGGCCTCGATTAATGTTCATTGTTCATACTATGTTAGGTATAGTAATTTTTTTAGGTCCTAAATTTAACATAATTTCAAGACTCAATTTTTATATAGTTTTATAAAATACTTGTGGGAATAGGATTCTATATCCAAGGACATGAGAGAATGAACTTTAGTTTTAGATTCGATAAGGGCACTCAGTTTCAAAATAAGATGATAAGAATTTTTTTGGCAAAATTTATGGTATATCATCATAAGACTACCCCCATCACCCATAAGCCAATGGAACTACAAAGGCTTTCAATAATATCCTAGGACAAACATTGACAAATATTTATGATATAGGTTGAAAATATTGGGATGAAAAAGTATCAATTGTGTTATGGACATATAGAACTTTGTACGAGAGGTTGAATAAGGCCACACATTTTTAGTTGGTGTTTGACATGGAGGAAGTATTTCCTGTAGAGTTCATGTTTCCCTCCTATATATTGCACACAGGAGGACTTGTGGATGAGAAAGAAGTGGGTGAGAACATTGATAAACTAATGTAGTTGGATGAGTGACATGCAACTATGAGATGGATTCAAAAGAAATAAAAATAGAGACAGAAGGTTTGGCATGATAGGCACATCAAAAACACATCTTTCACAGTAGGGAAGATGGTGCTCTTGTATGACTCAAATTTTACGCACCACCCAGGGAAACTTAAAGTGCATTGGTTGGGACCGTTTCAAGTAAATGAAGATATTATAATTTGGTGCTTATCAGTTGGAAGATTTGGATGGAAAGTTCTTACCTGGTTACTTCAATGGGAGTAGGCTGAAGCCCTAATATAAATATAATTCTTTTTTTGTAATAAGGTATTATTTCAATTTAGCTTAGGTTTCCCTTATGTTCTTTTCTTTTCTTTTGTTTTAATAAGTGTTTTCACGTATAGACGCGTTGATCAATCTATTTGAGATGGATGCGCAGAGGACCATGCTTGATTTTAGTGCGGGGTAGCAGGTATGTATGGGTGAAGTGAAAAATGGTAGGATAATACTTGATGGGAGACTAGTAAATGCATGCAATAAGGTGAAATAATTTTGTGCGATGGAAAAAATGTTATGGTGTGAAAAATAAAGTACTTTGATTGGATGGATACATTGCAAATGTGCTTAAAGTTTATGGAATTATTCACATTAAAACTATGTCAATGAAGAGGTACATTGTGTAACGTGAGGGAGGCTACATAAAGTTAGACTAAATGGAAAGTGGTACGAGGGAGGAAGCGTAAGATTAAATCCTTTCATCTAATCTATGAGATCTTCTCACAAAGTGAACTAAGCTTAAATCATTGACTCTCATATACTTGAATACCATCTATACAAACTTTAAGCCTTCAATACTTGTAAAATACATCATATACCTTATATTCTTGTGCACAAATATTTACACAATGTTCACCATCCTTTTGACTCTCCATAATCTAGAATTAAGAGTTAAAATATCACTTTTAGGCCCTACACACAGTTCATGATCAACTTGTATTTCTTCCACAAACTTGTATCTAGTTACAAATTTAGCCAATCCTGTAGAACTTCAATCATTTACCTTTCACACTCGACTTAGGATACTGATTCCTTATTACTTATAGGGACATGAATTTATGATACATATCCTCAAACTTCCATGACTCAGACTAATACTATTGACCTATCTATGACTATCACATAAAAAAAGATGCTATATTTGATAGATACGGACCTCTTTGATAATTAATCACTTAGCCAAGAGCTCAACCACACATGACAGAGTTATTTTTTCTCCATATATTGAATCACTTTATCCTTCATGAAATGCATTAATTCTTTGGCAAACACCAATACCAACTCCTTGAGCACACAATCCATTCTCAATACTCATTACACATTACAATGACCTTCAAGACTCTAACTCAAAACTTGGTACTCTTTTACATGACTATGACACACTCTTTTAGATCACATACCCTTATAAGATCATAATACATAGAGAATCTCAACCTACAGACCCCAATAGTGGTAGCACAAATTTGAGGGCATGATACAAAAAAACTCAAGCACTTTTGACAAAGACCATATTACTTGAGCAACCAAAGAAGATTTACAAGACAAACTTTTTGACAAAAACATACCTTGACATCATGACATACTTTTACGAGTCCTCCTTTATCAACATTCTTCGAATACACATAATCATGACTTTATGAATCCTAACGGAGGCACCAAATACATCTGCATTCTCTTAGTAAGGAATAACACCCATGCCCTCAAGGGACATGACACCAAGATCCAACATCAATTATCTTATCTTTTCTACTTTTCTTTCTCAGTAATTATCTTGGGTTCTTCTTGAGTAGATAACAACAATTCTTGTGGTTCAACAACAATGCAAAGTGAGAACTTCATGAGTAATAGGATCATCATGACTAGTAAAAAACAACTTTATGATCACCTTTTTCCTTTTTGAGTTATTCTTTGACTTTTTCAACTTGTGTAGACTTTATATCATCCTTCCTTTTATAGGTATTCATTTTGGCTCTATAGTATCTTGCAATGTGACCAAATTTGTTACACTTGAAACAAACAAGAGAACTCTTGCCTCTAGAATCATCATTCCTTTGTTTATAACCCTTTTGATGATAATATATGGCTATATGCTCTTTTTTATTACAATTCTAGCACACAACTCCATACTTCTTATCATTCTTCCAAATCTGATTAGGAGACTCGTGATGACAATTATTAGCAATATGACCCTTCTTATGGAAATTGTAACATATAATTTCTTTTGACTGATATGAATGATCATGCCAACCATTTCTCCATGGAAATGCATTCTTAATAGACCTCCTACAGTCCCTAGCTCTATGACCAAAAGTATTGCAAGAGTAACAAACACCATTGAACTTACTTGTAGACTTCATTGCATTTGGTTGTTTGATAACCTTCTTGAGATCTTTATCATCCTTCATAGCTTTAAGCAGCATCACTAGGTTAAAATTTGTTCACTTCATGCTTCTCTGAATGTTCTTCTTTGTATCCAAGACCATATTTGTCATTTATAGCTCTTTGGTTCTCCGACATGTCATTTCGGGCTTCTGAACTTTTCTCTAACCTCTCATAGGTTTTTAACCTATTGTGTACCTGATCTAAATATGATTTTAAGGATCTCAACTCATCTTCATACCTTTCTTCATCTTCTTCTTTGACCTTTAGGGTTTTAGAAAACTTCTCCATCTGTGACTCCAAAACCTAAATGGCTTGACTATGCTCATCTTCCACGCCACTCGTTTGTTACTGAATACTCTAAATAATTGACTCTACAATATCATTCTTCTTTCTGAGGGATTCTTCAATATCTGATGGTTTACCCATGGATTTTTCTTCAAGAGAATCTCCTTCAAGTGATTAAACTTAATTCTAAAGGACATGCTCTAATACCAATTATTGGAAGCACGATGGAATGAGAGGGGGTGAATCAATCCTACAAAAATTTCATTACATTTACCATTTATCATTCATTATCATTTATGCAACCATTCAATCAACCATGAACCATATGTGTGTTTACTTAAGCATAGAAACAACCATACACAAGAGCAAGAGAAAGAGAGTACACATGAACACCAAATATAAGTGGGAAACCATCAAGGGGAAGAAACCCCACTAAAACATAAACATTATATTTTCATGTTTCAAATTTAATTAGACATCAACCCCACAAGGAGCACCGAATCCTAGTTTAGTAGATAACCAACCTTACAAGGATTATCAACCCCTAATTTAGTGAAGTACACACTTCATAAGGAGGATAAAAACCCCGAATATGACTAAGCACTAACTCGGCCACACGATGACCATGATCTCTACGAATTTTTTTGTTACCACAACCGATGGAGATCTCTAATTCAGCTAACCCAATCACAATCTATCCATCATTGCTATAACTCACTTTATCTTCTTCCTTCTCAACTTGTCTTGGATCTAAACACTTGCACACATGGTCTTAATCAATCTTCGACCTATAACACCCTTTTTAGCTATCAAAATATGCTCTCATACATGTTATACTCTTCCTCATGGGTCACACTTTTCCCCATCCACAACAAGTTCACAAATGAACCCATAATATCATTGCACATACCCAAATTTGCACATGCTACATTGCAAGAAAATGGTTCAAAGTCCCCAATGATGATTCATGTATTTTTAAGGTGATTGAGCTCACTAACCTCTTTCGACTTATATTTTTACCCTAGTTTACCTTAGTTAGCCATTTCTTACTTTTCTCTGCACTTCTCGCAACATATTTCCTTAGTTTTTTCCCTCTAGTTATGGAACTGTCGCCTTACCTAGGTGGCGATTACGCAAATGCCTCCCTAAGCGGGTGATGGTTATGTAACTTCCACCTGTGCAAGGCAGCTTGATTTCATGCAAATTTTCTAGAACTCTTCATGTGTGAATTAGATGCATGTTACTTCACTCCAATTCACTTTTAGCAAACGTTTGTGAATTAATTTATCTAATTTCGGGCTTGACTCATTTGTATCAATCTCCTCTTTCACTTGTAATTTGTAATTGATTGTTTAAACTGTCCCTTCATGTGTTGATGTGGAACCCCATGGCTATCAAGTGCAATAGTGTATAACCCTTCCAACCTTCTATAAAACCATCACTTCTTGAAGAAAATGGCTAGAGAATTTTGTCGTGTATTTCTATGTTATGCTGCTACAATCCTACTAGAGATTACACAATCAAGCTCTATTCACTTGCATTGTTCTTCCTCTACTTGCATTGCCACCATATTTCCCAGTAAGCCATTACTTTCTCCAACACCTTCTTCTAGCTTCCTCTGCATTCCTAGCTCCCTGGACTCGGGTGGACGCTAAAGGCCGAAAAATAATATTGAGGGGACACAAAAGCACACCATAACTAGATTTCCATAACACTACAATTACCAGGTTGGGGTTGTAATTGGGTTTCATTATTTATTTAATTCTTTGTTTAAGAATCTGTATGCACATTATTTACTATAGTAGAAAATTCACTTTCATTATTACAATCATTGAATAGTTACAATAGATCATTTCCTTCAAAAATCTTTCTTAGGATAGATAGCTTCCTTTTCTTATCTCTGTAGATTTACAAAGAGGTGATTCTAGAAGAAAGCTTCTATGTTAATTTAGAAATAAACTGAAGCATCATTTCATTTAGAAGATCCTCCATAAAATATTTCTTTACTTTTTTTTCAGGGAAGTTGCGAGGAAGAAAAGCTTCTAAGAATATCTTATTTCTTCCCATGCCTCTAAGGCAAAGTAGAGGATTTAGTTCATATCCATAGTTTAGAGAAGCTTTAATTATTTAGAATATATTGGATTTCTTCTACACAGATAGACAACTACATCCGGTTGTTTGTTTGTTTTAAGATTGATTAATTAAATTAGAAGTAACTTCCTCATTTCTTCTATACGTAATGTTATTCCACAAAACACAAAAATATTTCTTTTATTAGATTAATTTATTTATATTGCTTTATTTATTTTATATTGGGGAAATATAAAAAACATAGTGTAGCATTTATTTACTCAGATTATTTTTTTATTTATTTCCATAGATTAAATACTTTGATTATATTAAAACCGCACAAATGCATATATGACCATTAACGAACCAGAAGAAGAAGAACCATACAAGTAGTGATCCACGATTCCCCCAACCAAACAGTCTGAATTGCTTATGGACATATATACTGGACTTCGTATGCTTGTCCTTAAAACACCATCACAAGGTACTCGAAAAAATGCAAAATTAAACGTTTTAAACATCGCAAATGACAAGGCTTACAAACATTGGACTTCCCTAGCAATAGATTCTAGATTTCACATATGACCATACAAGGACCATAATCAAAAAGAGTTTACGATCGTGATCCAATCCGGTCCCCAACCGAACAGTGCGAATGCCAATTATACTTAGACATTGGATTACGTGTGGTGGTCTTTAGAACATCTCCACTTCCACCGAGACATTATCAAACAATGAACGTTTTAAATGAAAAAGATCATCAAGCCCTCGCATTTTGGGTGAACCAACTAACCGTCCATAGATCTAGTGGGACCATGCCTCCCTCCTTTATTTCATGACCTTGTTTGGAAATCGTTACGAAGCACCCATTGGCTTTCTACACACCCCACAACCATTATAAATTATTTCAATGGAGCTCGACATTGATCGGAATCTTTGTGTGGCTATTCTTTCCACCCATACATTAGATAGGTTAGAAGGGCCTTCTTTTCCCTTGATGAGAAGATCTCGATATTACACATTGAGGACATTATTTTTCCTTGATAACATGTTCTTCCCATCTTCACATACTCTCATCCATATACCATATATTCGTTATATTTCGCTACCCATAGTCATCCAAACATTCCACATCGGTGTCCCAGCATGACCTCGGGAGGTCAAGTGCGATTGAAGGTCACGTGTTGATTTTCATTCGTACAAATTGGTGAACTTTATGTGAAAAGCTATTCTTTTTTCATTTCCATTTCCTCCTCTCTCGTTATTCTATGAGTATTCATATACCCCGAATATATCGGAAAAGATGGATACGGACGACCCATCTTGGGTCTTCAGGTATATTACTACCAAATGGGTAGACAACAGTCGACCTCACTAGCTAGGTATGCAGACAACTACTCAACTAATCTCCCTATGTCTCAAACTCCTCCTCAAGGGACCAACAATGGCTCGTTGGTCAGCATCGAGATATTAATCAACTTAGACATACGCCTGGTGAACTCTCAAATTATAACAATATGACATTCACCGAGAGATTCAGGATCCTCTCCTGGGTTTTGTTCAGATTACAAATCAGTATGCAGTTTGATCAACTCCCATTATTGGATGAGGAGTACTTAGCATGTTATGCCCGAAGTGAGCAATGCTTCAAAAACATGGACCAATCTCTAGATAGGATGCAAGGATATGTTGATGTCTTACTTCAGAATAACACCTCTACCCCTCCCACAATAGAAAACATTTCTAACAAGGGTGGCCAAACAATGAATAGTTCATAGTAGGATATCACACTCCTTTGCAACCTAACAAGGTTCAACAATGCATACTAAAATAGAACACCATACCATCATCAGGCAAGGTCATCTCGACATTGGTGGATAGGGTTAGAGAATTGGAACTTTCTTAGGCTACTCATGCCTCATCTCTTGTTACACAAGGAAATATTATCCATCATCCACAGAACTTTGTTCAAGAACCTATTGTGCCAAATCATCCTCCGGTTTACACTTTGGAATTACTAGCCCTAGAGATCTCATCACTGTATTAGGAACATTGGGCATGCCTCCTCACACCATGTACAAATAGCCCTAATAGGCACCAACCATAAGTGTGTTCTCAAATGTCATCCCAACTGGTAATGTAATGTTCCCTTGTGTTGTGCCTCTAAATCCATACCATAGTAATGGTCCCTTGTATCTACACATTTATTCCAAATCACCACAGGGGGACATCTTCTCTTTTCTTAGCTCATATGCTCAGCCACAGGGGATGCCTTATGCCTCTACAAAAATTTACGTTGCACCATATCAACAACCTATTCCACCTCCACCTCCCCATCATGGGTCATCAATGGTTGAGTCTTACATAGTGGGGACCTAATCGAATATCTTAAAGATCCCTTGACTTCACCATACGAGTGTTATGCTCCCATGACCTCTACCAAATATTCCTAAATTTAAAGGGGAGGGAGATCCAAATGCACATATCAAAGCATATGTAATTGTCATTTGAGAGCTACTCCATGGGATGTATTTGTAGCAAAAATATTCCCTAAAAATCTTGAAGGAATCACTACCAATCAATATTATAAGATACCTAAAGCCTCAATACATTCTCTTAAATAACTCGTGTCTAAATTCATCAAAGCTTTCAACATGAACAAGCTACTGAGAATAATGAATCTGTTGCGCATTTCATCTAGAGATGGCAGTAGGTCCTCTACTCTTCAGCAAGTGCTTCCAACATGGATCAGATGGAACTATTTGATCTATTCCTTCACTCTCTTAACTAGGAAACAAAGGAATAAGTCCATAATTTCCTCCTAAGGAGTTACGAAGAGGTGTTGGAGGGTTTTCACCACATTGATCAAATGGTAATAGATAGTGGTCGAAATACCTACGGTTCAAATGGGAGATTGATCACTCCCAATCAGGGTAATTCAAGTTATCCTAAAAACACAAACAACAACCAAGGACCTAAGGTCCTAAAAAAACCACGGTGTTACAAACCAAACAAAGAAACCAAATGTTGTTAACACCTCAAGTATAAATAATGTCAACAACAACACAAATAGTAACAATCAAAGGAGTAATAACTTCACTCCTATGATCAACGCAGTGGATTTCAATCATCCTCCACCTAAACAACAACAATTTCAGGCTCAAGGCCCTAACTAGTACCCAAGCGGGTACCCAAACCAATATCAAAATCAAGGGCAATGACCTCCGAACTTCAATTACAATAACCAACAGTTGAATAACAATCGAAACTTTGGACCACAACAAAACACAAACCAAAGACCTCAAGATTATGATCCTAACCTGTATTGCAACTTCCATAGGGTCTGAGGGCATGATGCTAGAACATGTCGTGACTATAACAATTTATTACAACACCTACCAGAGGACCAAAGGAAACTCTTTATCAAGAAATTTTTGGCAAATCCTACAGTGCCAACACAGAATACTTGCATGGGACTTGTATCCCCTCAAAACACATCACTTAGGATCTTTAATGATCCCCTTCCAACATGTCCTAACAACGGTAATTTGACCCCAACGGAACAAAAAAGGGTAACCCTAAAGTGGGAAATAATGATCATGAAGCTTGAATTCCTCAAACCCATTGGTAACACCTCCGTTGGATGGTTGTTAAAAACTAAGATCGTGGGTCTTGTAGAGTTAGAAATTGAACCCCAAATAAACATTGCTATGAGAACTCGATACTAATCATCGCAGACCATTACTATTTACCCATATGTGTTGGATGATGTTCCAACATCGAAATCGGTGGGGGCTTATGACTTGATCACTGATTTAACAAAGACCTTTTCTCACATCTCCTTCTTGGATTTGTTGAAGAACTCCCCTACTCATAGAGTTGCTTTATTGGAAGCATTGGGTCTTGGAAATTTGATCAATGTCACCCCTCCTTTGGAGGTGCAAATAAATCACATATACTTTGACATACATCCTCTGGGTAGCCCGAAAGGGATGTCGATTTATATTTGACATCAATAAGATGCCCACAGATGTTGAGTTATCACACAGAGGCGATTTGGATTTATATCTACATATTTGGATTTACAAAAACTACGTAAAGTGTGCAATGATCGATGATGGGGAAGTGGTCAACATTGTCCCTTCTCATTTCTCCAGAAGTTAGGATATGAAGAAACTAATTTCTCTTTGAAAATAAACACACCGAGAGGGTATTGTAGCCTCAAGGAAACTTCTATCATAACCATAGTGTTACAAGTTACCCTTGGGCCCAAGATGGTTCTTAAAAAAATTATATTATAGACCAGAAACTAGCTATAATATGATTCTTGGTCATCCTTGGATACATCGCATGAAGGTGATCAGATTCCTACATTTGGGGAAAGTCTTCATTACACAAGGTGACCTGAAGCCCTTTAACATTCACCTAGCTAACTTGAAGAAGAAACTTGGGGTGCATTCTGAGTTTGAGATCCCCAAAAACCAATTGAACAAACCCATGAGTTCAATTCCAGAGAAAAAACTAATTCCCACAATGGAATTAGAAACTACCGGTTTAATTGAAGGGATTTTTGCAATCAAAGATGAAACTATGATTGTTGAGATGGTATCAATAGGAACTATGGCAAAGATTATTCGAGTTGTAGGAGAATTATTTACCCATTCTCCTTCCATTCAATTACATGGGCATAGGACATGCTCTGGGACTCGGCTCTCTTCCAGCAAATGAATTTTGCATGGTTGAAGTCTTAGAAGCAAGGAAGATACAAAAATCGATCTAACATCAATCTTCCCAAGTAATTGTTAATCTCTTAATTTTGTGAGTAAAATTTTTCTTTGGCGCTAGGGCAGGTGTGATCCTCACTTCTTCTAAGGGGAAGGTCATGCCTTTTACCTTCAAGCTAGATTTTGAATGTACAAACAATGGTGCAGAATACAAGGCTCTCCTTCTTGGTCTCATAGTAGCCAAAAGGATGGACACTTGTAATATTAGAGTGTTGGGTGATTCATAGCTAGTCGCTAATCAAGTTTCAAAGGTATATGATACTAGGGCGGAACACTTGTAGCTCTATAAAACTATTGTACTCAACTTAAGTAAATATTTTGACTTCATTTCAATCAAATCCATCCCACGTGAACAAAACCTTTTTTCTGATTCGATAGCTCCTTCGCTTCCGCTTCAATCCGAGAAAATAATTAAAAGATATTGACTTCACAGTTTCAGTTCGCATTGAACCCTTGGTTCACAAAATTCCAATGAATCTGATCTTGGAATACATTGAGGCTGAGATTATGTGGAAAATGATGAGGCTATCTTAGGATACCTTAATACTTATACATATTTACTTCTGTGCATCATAAGAGAGGATTTTCTCTCATTCCTCACTCTTCCTCCTATTTCAAAGATTGCATGATGGATCCTTCCTCCTCATAAGGCCTTGATATTTGTGAGATAGAAGAGGAAGGGGAATTATAATTACCTCCGACCCCACCTGAGTTTGAAGAGGGTAATGCCTCTTTGATTGAGGGGATGATTGACATCAACATTAGGATGGAGGAAGGCCCAAAAAATTTGAAGTTAGGTTCTTTCGTTGACTCCTAAAGAAGTGGAAATACACATGAAGATTATTAAAGAACATTCAAAATCCTTCACATTTAGTTACAAAGAGATTACAGAATTTCTCCTCATGTTGCAATCCACAATCTTGTAACCAAATCTGATGCCAAGCCCATCAAACAAAAATCCAGACCTATGAAACCAAAGGTGGTGCTAATGGTTAAAGAGGAAGTTATGAAAATCCTATAGGTGGGGTTCATCAAACCTATTGATTACTCAATGTGGGTATCTAACATCATCCCGTTCTTAAAAAGAACGGAAAAATTTGAATCTGCATTGAATTTTAGGATATAAACAAAGCATGTCCCAAATATGATTTCCCACTACCATCCATCGATGTTATCATTGACGCAATAACTAGTTATGAGCTATTGTCACTTATGGATGGATTTTTTGGGTATAATCAAATTAGGATCTCTAAGGAAGATCAAACAAAGACAACCTTTATTACTCCTTGGGAACTTATTGTTACACAATTATGTCGTAGGGTCTAAAGAAAAGTGGTGCCACTTAACAACGGGTCGTGACTTACATATTCCATGATCTAATTCACAAGATTGTGGAAGTGTATATGTTGATGATCTTTTGGCTAAGGCCAAAAGTGATGCAATCACCCCAAGGTGATTCGTATCATCCTCTCTCACCTCATTGAATACGGCGTCACATTAAATCCATAAAAATATGTATTTGGTGTGACGGGAGGGAAGTTGTTGGGTTACATCATCTCTTCATGAGGGATTGATGTAGATCTAGAAAAATATGAGTATTTCTAGAAATTACCCCACCATCAGACGAGTCAAGAATTAGGTCCTTTCTCAGAAAGCTTGGTGTAATATGCAGGTTCATACTTGATTTAACCTATGTTATTCATCTAATAAATAATTTTTAAAGAAGGGTTGTTGTAATGTTTGGACGGATGAGTGTCATGAGGCATTTGAATATGCCAAGTGATTCCTTCTATCACCTCCCATGCTCATGCCTCCCAAGTCATATCTCTCTCTCTCATTCTATATTCACGAGCTATAGGCATCTCATTAGCTTGCATTATAGCACAAGAAGATGACGACAAGCATGAACGCACCGTTTACTTCATTATTCATATGTTGCTTTAGACTACGAGATGTGCTTTACACATGTAGAAAAGGAATGCCTCGTTATAGTATTTGCGATGAAACAGTTAAGGCATTACATGCTTAACCAAGAAACACAGGTTATTGTTAAAAAATATTATCGTCAGACATTCTTAGCCCATGGTTCTTTGTCCAAGAAAGTTAGATGCTTCATAACTTAATGGGGAGTTTGCGTTAACGTATATCAACCGTAAGTATGTCAAGGCACGAGATCATTGTCAAATGGTTGGAAAACAACCCGTTAGATGGTGGAGAATTAGTAGATGTGATTTTCCCGAAGATTTTATATACTACATAGAAATCAAACCTCCCATTGTTGTGTGTCCATGGTATTCGAGATATTGTCAATTTTATTATGGACCACACATACCCTGAAGGATAAACTTCACAGTAGAGAAGATGGCTACGGGTCATAGCTGCTAAGTACGTAGTTATAAAACAAGTTCTCTATCACATAGAATTTAAAATAATGTTGCTAAGGTGTGTCGATGAGGAAGAATCTAAAAATATCCTCTATGGAGCCCACAACGGGGTCTGTGGAGGTCATTTTGGAGGACATGCAAGGATGGGATATTTTTGGCCCACATTAAAACACGATGCAGTAGAGTACATACGCAAGTGCCATAAGTGTCAAGAATTCTCTCATGAGATTCACATTCTTTCCCAAGCTACAACCAATTGTAACACCTTGGCCCTTTTCCATGTGGGGCTTAGATTTGATAGGGAAATTCTCTCCCTCATCTACGGATGGCCATAATTTTATAATCACGGCCACATAATATTTTACAAAGTGGGTTGAGGCCATGCCTCTTACCACCATTCTCGGGGTCTGTAATTGCAAAGTTCATCTTAAACTAGATCATCTGTAGATATGGGGTCCCATAGGTCATTATCTCTCGATAATGGCATGTCATTTAAAAATGAAGAGGTGCGTGAGTTGTGTGAAAAATTCAAGATAAATCATCACACAACCTCTCTATACTACCCTCAAGCCAATGGACAAGTTGAGGCAACTAATAAGACGTTGAAATCCATCCTCCTGAAAATTGTTAAAGATAATAAGCACGATTTTCATTTAAAGTTATTTCGACCTTGTAGGCCTATAGAACATTAGTAAGAACACCAACGGGGGTGACCCCATATTTGTTATTATTCATTTCGGAAGTGGTCTTACCTCTTGAAGTTGAGATACCTAATCTTTGAATATCATTGCAAGGAATCTTAAGAGAAGAAGGATATCGTGAGGCATGGCTCATTGAGCTAGAAACCCTCGATGAAGCTCGGCTCAAAGCTTAGGCACACCATAGAGCTTACGTTGACTGGATGTGCCGGTAGTACAATAAGAAAGTATATGAACGTGATATATTCCTTTGAGATCTGGTATTGAGACTTGATAGGAAGAGAGACAATAAAATTGGCAAAGAAAGGAAATTCAATCACAAGTGGTTAAGCCCATATTGAGTCATGGAGGACTACAAAAATGGGGCATATCATCTGTGTACTCTAGAGGATGAATAATAAGGTGAATCTGTCAATTCACTTTACTATAAAAGTTACTACGCATTGTCCATCTGCATTTTCACATGTACACTATTGCATCCGCATTGCATTTTTATTTGCTATATTGCTTTGTAAATTTGTAATCAAGGAACTTATTTTTCAAGAAAATTTCAAAAACTTCTATAAATATTGGCAAAACATTCAATCACATTTCTTCAAATGTTCACAATATTATCATCAACATTTCTAATCATTTCATCAATTCAACAAGATGAGACAATTTTGACACTAATCCTACCAAGGCCTATATACTTGGTTCTACTCGTAGTTTTCTTCCAACATAGGTGTCTTTGCCTATAGTTTGTTCTAGAAGCTTCTTAGTGTCATATCTCTCCCAAAAAAACCTCTTTGGTAGCAAAAGCATTCTAAACATTTTACCCGGATCGCTTGTTCTCTTATCTCAATCTTTGGTGTTGAGCCCTCACATCTTATTGGTTTTGTGGGGTTGAGGATAGGGGTAATTTTTCCCTCCCAAAAGCACAACTCAAATTTAATTTTATTTTTAAAAAGGGTATATATGTCAAGTCAAAAATCAATACAAAATTTTCATTTACACATTTCCTTGCCTCAACAACCTTCAGTGATGAGCCCGCGCCTCTTACTAGTGGTGTGAGGTTGGGAAAGGAGGAAGTTCCCTTACTCACCTATACCTTGGCTTTGGTGATGAGCCCATTCTTCCTACTAGTAGCATGGGGTAAGGTGTAGGGGGTCTCTACAAATAAATTAGTAAGTTAAAAGCAATTTCATTTAATAAAAAGTGCTTTAAAATCTTAAAACCCAAGAAAAGTGAGATGTGTATGTTCCAAAAGAGTGAAAACCTTAAAACCATATTTTTTCAATTAGGAGGCCATCCCGGGTCTAAGTCTAGATAAACTTGCAAGAAAATCATATTCTAGGTTGTGTAGTAAATTGTGTGTAGAGTTAAGTTGTAGGTTTATAATTGGATTTCTATCAAAATCTTGTCTTTCTCTCACCATTTCCATCTATCAAAATCATACAACTCACGTCCCTCTTGGCTCATAGTGATGATCCCTCACATCTTACTAGTTTTGTGGGGTTATAAGTGGAGTGAGTTCATTTTATTATCAAATCATTCATCACATTTTACAAACAAAACAAGAAGTATCAAATATTGCTTGAAAAAAACATTCAACATTACATTGTGTTTGCATTAACATCATATAAAAACAAAACAACAAAAAGAAGATCATTTTGTTAGCATTTATCATCCATTGCATGCATTCTAAAAATCATATAAAATCAGAGATTCTAAACATCTAAGAGTACACATGCAAAGTAAACCATAAATGAAGTCAACTGGTGCAAAGGATATCTGAATCAAAAAATGATATCTGTATATATCATAATAAATCAATTTTGTATACAAAGTGTCATCACACACTAGGTATGGTCAAAACACTCACAATGAGCATGAAAAATCCAAAAACATCATATATGTGCCTCACAAAATGGCATCGAAGCAATAAGGGCTCAATGGCCTATCCCTCTCTACGAGAACCCTGAGAAGGTACACGGTTGTGGCTAGGACTCATGTTGCGTCTCCAATGTCATGAATGTAAAAAGCGATGAGAGTTTACGTGAGATTTGTTAGAGTAGGTATTTACCTTAGCTCATGTTCACCTAGGTACTTTATTTACCTTTATTGTATTTATCCTCACCCACTTATGTGTGTGGATATTTATTTTATCTTATTTAGATATTAGGAGATATTATCTAGTTGTTAGGTATAGTTATTTCCTTGATCTATGGTATTGACTAGATCCTTGATGTCTAGTTCTCTCCTAAATCTATGGTCTTGACTAGTTCTTTGATGACTAGTTATTTCCTTGATTTATGGCTTGATCTACAACCTTGACTGGTTCTTAGATTGTTATTCCTTTCCTATTTAAGCAAGGACCATTCTCAATGTATTACATTGAGTTCCATAATAATATATGATATTGCTTCTCATTTGTTTGCAAAGGTTTATGTAAAGTTATTCTGGCGAATTGCTTTCATCTTATAGATCATGGTGTTTGATTAGCATCTGTGTTCTTGGCTTGGTATGATCTGGTTATCATTCCTTTCATGGTATCAGAGCTAGAGATTGTTGTTGAGCATCCGTCTGTAAGTTTTATTTTGCAAATAAATTATTTATGTATTCATATATTTGGGATTTGGTCGTATTTTGTTGCTGCATGCATTTTTATGGAAAACAGAGGCTTCCGTTGGATCTAGAAGACCCCTAAGATCGACTGTAAACTCGGTCGTTTTACCTCTGATTCGGCCCACCGAGAAAAGAAATCGTGGGTTTTTTTGGAGTCATTGGATTGTTTGAGATCTATGCGGGGTTTTTTTTGTTGTGGTGTAGTTGTCTCAATTTACGCACAGGAAGGTTTTCAGATCTTTCCTTTTTTGGCAGGGGTCCACGGATGTTGTGCACATATTTACTATTTTGGGAAAATCCACAGGTTGCTATTTTCGGCAAATGAAGGTCGCTATCTACATAGTCCATAAATAGTAATTTTTACCAGAAGCAGCAGTTGGATGTGACTTTCTCGAAAACACGTGGCACACCCCAAAATAGTAAGTTGTGCAAACACCCATTAAAATCCTTAGCCCTTGGTCATATGGTATGGTCATATGAGGGCTTAAAATTGTGATTCCTACTAGTAGGTGCTTAACTTCAGCCCCTTTAATTTTATTTGTGTGGTGAAGGCAACAACATTTTACTTTGTTTTAGTGGCACCTAAAATAAATAACAGAGCAAAATATTAAAAAGCTTGTAACTTTTGATCGGTAACTCGGTTTTGAGTGCCGTTTTTTGCAAAAGTGCTTATTTTTCGTGCTCTTTCCATTGGAGTTATTTATTTTGAGACTTGCACTATAATTATAAAGTGCCAAATATGGAGGAGTGTTGTAATCAATTATAATAGTTGCAAGTGGACTAGGAGCATGGTTGGGAGTTGTAATCCCGAACCCACCGACATTGATCTGTCGTCTTTGAGTCATTCTCGCTCTTGATGCTCATACACTTGTGAGGCTTGTTATTGCATGCTCTTCCACATCTGTGCCTATTACAGTACCACATGTTGTGTATCCTACTTCTACTCAGTTACATGGCTTTTTTAAGAAGCATAACCCTGCATTCAGTTCTCGCATACTCCGTTCTATGGGTCTCACTAGCAGAGTCATTGACAGACATTCACAGGGTATTTTTTCCTCTATTCCACATGTTAAGTGGATTTCTCATCATGACATTGGTTTTCAAGCAGATACTTCATTAGGATCAAACATTGACGGAGCTCCTTTTTTTTGTTCTCTCGACTCTTTCTGAGGATCATGAGTTCTACACCTTCACTCAAGATTGAGAAACTTGAGATTTCAGCTGTCAGACATGATCAACTTGACAACATTCTCGATGTTCTTTTGCATGCACCCATTGTGCATTTTGCATCGAGTCATATGCAGGCATCTTCTTCATCGATCCGTGTTGATTTGGGGTGGATATCTAATCACTCATGGAGGCGACATAGGCCTTCGTTGAGAGTACTCTACAGGCGTGGCTCCTCCACCATTCGGCCTCTTGCTCCACTTTCTATACCTTCTACATTGTGATGCTTTTTGTTTTGAGCATTTTTCTTTACAGTGTAGTGTATCTCTCTTGTTTGTTGAGAGATTTTGTATACGTATTTTCAACACTTTTGGCATGTTGGCAGGTCTCTCTTGTGGGGGCTATTCGGTGGAGCCAGTGTTATTTTGTCAGTGTTCGAGTAGTTGTTTTGACAACTCATACAGATTTGTAGCGTCACTCCACCCATTCAGCAATATGGGAGGGTTTGCGGTTGATTTTGCTTCTTCAGGTTTTGTGTCCTTGCCTTGTTACCTTGGCTTTTCTTGGATCGTGACACTTTTGAGTTTGTGTCCTTGCCTTGTTGCTTTGGTTATTGTTCTTGGATCGTTGCACACCTATTTACGTGCAGATTGATCGAATTGTGTTTGGTGTTTTTCTTGCACTTTCGACATCACTCCGTTGGCAGTACCCTTGTATGGAGCTATTATGGTGGAGCCCAAAGTGTCGGGCTTGTTTTTGAGTTTTGAGATTGAGCGGTGGATTCGAGACCACAATACACATCAAACTTCTTCATCATTGTACATTTTTTGAGCCAAGCTTCTTGGGATGCCTTGGAGCAGATCTTTACTCTCTTTACTTTTTTGTTACTGGTTTTGGGTACCTTGTGGTGTCCCTTTTTTCCCATCATTGTACATCAATACCTCATCAGGCCTAGTTTCGGGACTCATACTATGGACATGCCACTTCTATTTTGGCCCCTAGCTTCACTTGAGGGGGTGTTAGAGTAGGTATTTACCTTAGCTCATGTTCACCTAGGTACTTTATTTACCTTTATTGTATTTATCCTCACCCACTTATGTGTGTGGATATTTCTTTTATCTTATTTAGATATTAGGAGATATTATCTAGTTGTTAGGTATAGTTCTTTCCTTGATCTATGATATTGACTAGTTCTTTCCTTGATCTATGGTATTGACTAGATCCTTGATGTCTAGTTATCTCCTAAATCTATGGTCTTGACTAGTTCTTTGATGACTAGTTATTTCCTTGATTTATGGCTTGATCTACGACCTTAATTGGTTCTTAGATTGTTATTCCTTGCCTATTTAAGTAAGGCCCATTCTCAATGTATTTCATTGAGTTCCATAATAATATATGATATTGCTTCTCATTTTTTTGCAAAGGTTTACATAAAGTTATTATGGCGAATTGATTTCATTTTATAGATCGTGGTGTTTGATTAGTATATCGTGTTCTTGGCTTGGTACGATTTGGTTATCATTCCTTTCAAGATCGACAACTAGTCGTGGCCGCACTGCATGAGTGGATTAACTCGACCATCCTCTCCACCATCTCATAAGTGGAAATTTGTTTTTTCCGAGAAGTCAAGAGCTTTTTGGCCTTCCAAAGAGGTGTAAACACATCAATATGTCATTTAGCATGCAATGGTTGTCCCAAATCCTCTAGTATCTCCAAATGAGTCTTCCCCATAGGGATCAACAAGGTATCGACATACGAATAATATCTCACCAACCATCAGCTATGGATGTAAAACAAAACAACGGGGAGTTAAAATACCATTGAAAACCAAAAGGAAACACAATGTGTAGTTTAATAACAATTATAGCTAACAAGGTCGATAAAACATTATCTACATACTCATATCTCCAGGCATCCACGTAGGATCAGCTAGTGCAGTTGGTGGTGGTTTGTGCCTCCCCCTCTCCCAAGGTGATGTTTTATCCCATCACGGACTACTTATCACCACCTCCCTCGTGAGGAAGTGGATCCTTAGAAACTAGAGTCTTTTTCTATCTCTCGCCATAGAGATCACCTCCATAACCCTCCACTATGTATCAATATCCTCCTCCTACTCATGTTCCTCCTCTCCTCCCTCCTCACCAATCTCTCCCTCAATATTTGTCTTTGTATGGGCCTCCTCCTCCTCCTCCTCCCCATTGTGAGTGCATGCGGCCTTGATGTAGAGGAGTGTTATTGTAATTCTAGGAACCTGGGACCCTTTCTACACTAATAGGTACCCCTGATGTAATAACAATCCATCCATGCTCGCCCTTAGGTCCTAGTTAAGCCTCCGATACCACAATAAACAATAGGAACAACCCAAGTGCATCATCATATGGTTAACCAAAATTCCGAGTGGTTCTATCAATCGAGTGTATGTCCACCCTCGCCATCCTATCCACTAACTTCCTCGCACCACTACAAGTAGGTAGTATGGTTATGTCATCACCCCATCTCTCAATCAGGTCCTGATATGGTCTAATAGTGAAATCGCCTCGTAGTCAAAGAAGCAATAAGCTAATGTGCCCCTCGAGAATGGAAAAACTTATCCATCTCGCAGCCACCCGATGGCCCTGGATCATATATACCAACTCCCCTCTAGTAGGGGATAATCCGCTCATACACCCAACACATCACCAAGGTAGGGTGGCTCAGAATTTCCCAATAGCCTCATGACGTAGATCATGGTATGTGGTCCCAATAATGTCCACACCCCAAGAAAAAATCCTCCCGTGTTGCTCAATAGCCATAATAATAGGAGCCCAACAGTACAAGAGCTTGTCCCTACCCTTGTCTCCCACCAAATGTGAGGCCAAGATACCAATGATGGCCTTGCAGAGAGTGGGGATAGGTGTGGAGGAAACTAATAATAGCCGCATACCCTATTTAGCACCCACATTGGGTATCCCATCATCTCCCATATAAGATGCCCATTGTCTATACAAAACTGGAGAACCTTTCTCCAATGTCAACCACCTCCCAATCACAGGTATGCCAAGAATCTTGTAGACATCCTCGAGATTAATGGTCCACTCTCCCCTAACACCAAGAAATTGGAAAGTGTTCAATCAAAGAACCCAATAAGACAATAGGTTACATAGAATCTAGTTTATTGGTGTTATTTGTGGCACTGGTTGATCCTCCACAATCCAACCCATTGTAACAAATCCCTCTCGGCTTGTGTCAATTGAGCAATAATTCCTAGGAGCCAATCACACTCTCTCACCCAACTCCAAAAAATGTATAACTCCTTCTGTGTTCAACAAAACAAGAAAAAGAGCAAGTTAGTAAAAATTTCAAGGTATAAGCTCAACAAAAACAATATAAAACAACTGAAAAGTAAAAACTCATCCAAGTTAGTCAAAATAAGGTTCTACGTTGACAATTATGAAACCGCCACCCTGTGTAGGGTGGTTGTTGCATAATTGCCATGAAAGTTACACAACTGCCCCTATGCAAGGTGGTGGTTTCAGTAACCGCCTCCTCGTGTAGGGAAACAATCACATCCAAAACAGACAAGCCATCCCCTTTGACCCAAAAATGTAAAAAATGACAAAAATTGACCATTTTAGATAAAACAAAAACTAGACCCACTTAGGTGACCCCCTAGGGAACATTTTAACTCAATAAATTTTGAAAATAACCCCCCTAGGTGTAGATTTTCAAATTTTACATTTTTAGGTTTCAAATAAACAAATGCAAAATACTAACCTTTGTCTTCGTCGTTGGGTCTCTCACTCACGGGGCCATGATCACATCGTCACTCTCGTCATTTTGACTATACTCTCACTCAAAACGGTGATTGTTAGTCCAGAGCTCCAAAATTGCAATGAGGATATGTGTAAATGAATTTTTGGTTATATATATGCTTTGTTTTAACTTTATTTTGAGTGTATATACTTTACAGGGATGGAGCGTTGGCATAGGTATACTTCTAGCCCCCGCGTAGATGGTAAGTCCTCTTGTCATTTTGTTTTAGTGTTTATTTTTCGATATCATATCTATCTACACTTGAGTCTTATTTTTGTTCTTGTAGGTAGTTAGAGATTGGATGGCAACATTTTAGCACATGTGTGTGTCAGGTATAGCTTCTAACTCCCCATTTTGGGAATTCCATACTCGGACTCTATATTTTATGCCTCTTCATGGATAAAATGCTTCTTCGATGGGGCAATATGTACACACCCAAATTTACACGTGCTACATTATCAAAAAATGGTTCAAAGTCCCCAATGATGATTCATGTATTTTCCAAAGGTGTTCGAGCTCCTTAACCTCTTTGCAACTTATATTTGTAGCCTAGTTTACCTTACTTAGCCATTTCCTAATTTTCTTGACTTCCCGTGGAAATTTTCCTTAGTTTTTGGCCTCTAGTTATGGAATCGCAACCCCACCGGGCGGTGGTTACGCAATCGCACCCTAACTAGGCAAGGCGGTGGTTGTGTAACTACCGCCCTAACTAGGTGGCGGTTATGTAACCTTTACCTGCGTAAGGTGGTGATTTCTTGCGAAGTTTCCAGAACTCTTCATGCGTGAATTAGACGCTTGTTACTTCACTCTAGTTCACTTTTAACGCATGTTTTTAAATCAATTTAACTAATTTTGGGCTTGATTGATTTGTATAAATATCTTCTTTCGATTTTATTTGTGATTGACTATTTAACTACCCCTCCATGTGTTGATGTGGCACCCCACGGTTGCTTAAGTGTGATAGTACACAACCCAGCTAACTTTCTATAAAACCATCACTTCTTTTAAAGAAAATCGTTAGAGAATTTTGTTTTGTATTATAATCCTACTAGAGATTACACAATAAAGCTATGTTCACTTGCATTGTTCTTCCTATGCTTGCATTACCACCATATTTCCTAGTAAATCGTTACTTGCTCCAACACCTTCTTCTAGTTTCCTCTACCTTCCCAACTTCTTGGACTCAAGTGGACACCGAAGGTCGAAAATAATACTGAGGGGACACAAAATCACACCACAACTAAATTTCCATAGCCATGCAATTACCAGAGTTGGGGTTATATTTGCATTTCATCATGTCTTTAATTCTTTGTTTGAGAATATGTATGCACATTATTTACTACATTAGAAAATGCACTTTCATTGTTGTAATCATTGAATAGTTACTGATGAGATTATTTTCTTCAAAAATATTTCTTATGATAGATAGCTTCCTTTTCCTATCTCTGTAGATTTGCAAAGAAGTGATTCTAGAAGAAAGCTTCTGTGTTAATTTAGAAATCAACTAAAGCATCATTTCATTTATAAGATCCTCCATAAAAATATTTCTTTACTTTTGGCAGGGAAGTTGCAAGGGAAGAAAAGATTTTGAGAAACTCTAATTTATCCCCTTGCCTCTAAGGCAAAGTAGAGGATTTAGTTCATATCCATAGTTTAGAGAAGCTTTAATTGTTTAGAATAGATTAGATTTCTTCTACACGATAAACAACTACATCCAGTTGTTTGTTTGTTTTAGGATTGATTAATTAAATTAGAAGTAATTTCCTCATTTCTTTTGTACACACTATTATTCCGAAAAACACAAAAAGATTTCTTTTATTAGATTAATTACTTTGTATTGCTTTATTTATTTTTATATTGGGAAAATACAAAAACATAGTGTAGATTTTATTTACTTAGATTAATTTTTTATCTATTTCCATATATTAAATGCTTTGATTAGATTAAAACCACACAAATGCATGTATGACCACTAACGGACTCGAACAAGAACAAACATACGGTAGTGATCCACGAGTCCCCTAACCAAACGAGACCAAATTGCTTACAGACATAGATACTGGACTTCGTATGCTTATCCTTAGAACACCATCATGAAACTCAAACAAAATTGTACAATTAAACATTTTAAACATTGATCCGACAAGGATTACGAACATTGGAATCCCTAGAAAAAGAGTCTAGATTTCACGTATGACCATACAAGGACCACGGCCAAAAAGAGTTTATGGTTTTGATCCACATGTCGCCCACCGAACAAGTTAAAATGCCAATTATACTTAGACACTAGATTACATACTATGGTCTTTATAACATCTCCACTTCCACCGACATTATCGACAACCGAGAGTTCTAAACGAAGAAGCTCATCGAGCCCTCACGTTCTTGATTGAACCAGCTAACCATCCATAGATCTAGCAGACCATGTCTCCTTTGCTTATTCCATGACATTAATTAGAAATCATTACGAGGCACCCATTAGCTTTCCACACATTCCAAAACCATTATAAAATATGTCACAGATCTCAACATTGATTGGAGTCTTCGTGTGGCTATTCTTTCCGACCCATCCATTAGACCCATTCAGGTTAGAAGGGCCTTCCTTGCCCTTGATGAGAAGATCCTGATATTGTGCATTGAGGACATTATTTTGCCTTGATAACTTGTTCATCCCATTTTCACATACTCTCATCCATACACCACATATTTGCTATATTTTTCTACCCATAGTCATCCACACAATCCACATCGGATGTCCCGAAATGACTTCGGGAGGTCAAGTGTGATTGAATTTTGCGTGTTGATTTTTATTCATACAATCACCTTTATATGATTTTCTTGATTCAAACATCATGAAGGTCGATATTCCCAAAACCATCAAACATGTTCAAAAACCACTCAAAACCCCATCAAGTAGGTTGAGTAAAATCCACTAACACAAAAAACATGATTAGTAAAGATAAAACATTCATCACGCATGTGTAATATATCGTAAAGAATCATCCATAGTCATTTATTAGCTTGTACCAGTTAAATAATTCATAACACAACTCAAAAGACTCATATCCTTCACTAAACAGTTGTTTCCAACACCATGTCTTTACCTTTAGGCCTCAAGACCACTCACTATCAAATCAAACATGGCATTTAGCCACTCTATGGAATCCTTAAGACCTCTAGAACACATCCATGCAAGTTAGAGCACATGAAACATCCACAGGTTCAAACCAAAGCTACTTTCCTTTTCTCTAAATAAGGCTTTACAAATGTAACTTGTTAAAAGGGTTCTTCATCACTTTGTTGTCTCAAGCACACGACAACATTTGAATTCAGGGATGATGTTGGTAGGGTTCTTCATCAATTTTGGAACAATATGCACAATAAAGGGAACCTACGAGATGAAGCAAGGTGTCGCATGAGATATAGGAAGAAAGCCACATAAGATGTAGAAATCCATGCTAGCAGAAGAATCCACTCTACATAGGAGAAATCCATAGAATTCGACATAAATTTATGGATCAAACAAAAGAGAAACATAGTAAGGTGAAATTCGACATAAGCATGACCAAAAGAAGTGTCTTTTGAATTATTTTGTAAGAAAGATACTTATTGTACTTAATCCAACGTATATGATGTGCCATAAGAGAAAAAACATATTTTTATTATATGAGAGAAGATATTTTGTGTCAAGAGAGATGAAATAGATGGGTGTTCCATAAATGAGAAATACATAAGATATAGATAATAGAGAGAGACTTTATGTGTGTATGAGACTAATGTAATATATTTTGAGATATGAATAAAGACTAATGTTTGGAGCCAAGTTTATTATGTGATTTTACATTCTTTTTGTTCATCAATTAGATTCAGTTTACTTTTCCCTTACACATCCTTAACAAAAGGGCAAACTTCTTAACCCTCACACTATTGTTGAGGCTTAAGGTCAACATTTGGTGTTTGAGCCCATGTTCCTTTTATTAATCGGATGTCTAAAAAAATTTCACCACTAGGGTATTGGAAACCAACATTGACATAAATTGAGGATTGGTGGGAAAATCAAATTAATATATTTGTCAAAAGGAGAAGCAAAGAGACTCAAAGCATCATACAAAGAAACTAAAGCATAAGTATTTGGAGAATACGAGAGAGGAATTTTGGTCTCAATTCCCACATTTATTGTGGCCTTGCATATTGGCACATGCTAAAAGAATATATTGGTTTCGGTTACATTTGAGAAAATCCTCTGAGTAGACTTAGGAAAAATTAAATATACTTAGAAACCTTAATGAACCCTAGACCAGAGAAATTGATTACTAGTTTGAGACCACATTAGATTCATATATAATTACTTGGGCCATCCAAGGGTGGAAAAGCTTCAAACATAAGAAGGCCAAAGTTCTAAGCGGAGCATGAGGTAAATTTTTCAAACAAATTCCATTCTTAATCAATATTTTATTGGTTGAAAAAGGATTAATTAAAAGCACGGAAAATTTCCTTTAGGGGATAGTAACCATAGGATAGCATACTTGAATGAGGGAAATCCAAGAGACATAATTGATCAAAATTAATGGGGTGATGGTTGGGACAACGAAATAGGATGACATGAAGAAAAAAATCACATAATTAACAAAAATAAGGATTAGGTGGATAAATAGAACTAGTAACTAAAAGAAAAGAAGAAATCATAATGAGGAGGTTAGAAGAGAAATCTAAGATAGTTACTGAGAGAAGGAGTTAGATAAAAATATTGAAAAACAAAGGTTAGCAAGGGAGGAAAGGGTGAAGAAGTTAAATGAAAGAAAAGAAAAATTGAACAAAATTCAAAAAATAGAAAAGAAAGAAAAACCCACTTCAAGTGGAGGCTAGAAATTGGCTACCCGGAAACAAAGGAATACACTCAGAGTCTTGCTATAATTCTCACATCAGGTAGAGACCAACAAGTTTTGGTTACCCCACAGAACCCCATGGTAAGTTATTTTATATATAATCCAATCCAACCGTCATTATCAAAGCAAGTTATCCTAATGAGATATTTAGAGAAGTTCAGTAGGCAAATTAGAACCACTTTCAAAGAGATAGTAGGTGCGAAGCATGGGGAGAAGAAGAAAGATAAGTTCCATTATTAATTAAAGAAAAAGGTGAAGAGGAAGAGGAATTCATCGGTATGAAGGAATTGATTGAAGAATTCAGAGAAAAAATAAGCATAATATAAGAAAAGGATGAAGGAGAAAGTAGTTCAGAGAAAAAGATAAAGAAGAGGAAAAAAAAAATAAGAAAAGAAGAAGTAACAAAGGATTAGAAGAAAATTATAGATTAAGAGATGTTAAAGGAAGAAAGTTATTTATGGAAGAAAATAATTATGAAAATATGTGTCCCCCAACCATCACACGGTTACAAAGGATATGACCCTCCGGATCATACGCCATTCCATGTGCCACTTCACACACCTATTCAAAAAGTAGAAAAATCAAAAAAATTGATGGAAATATATCAACAATTGCAAGAAGAGAGTAAAAATAGAGAAGAGATTGTAAGACGGTTCCAGAGAACTATTAGGAGATTTATACTTTGATATTGAATTATCCAAAGACAAAGGAAGGAAGAGTAACTTAACAAAATCTCATAATCAGTCTAAGAAAGTAAAACCCTCGAAGCAACAACCAATTACTCAACCACAACCAAATCCCCATTTAATTAGAAAGATGGCTCGAGAAAATCAAGCTATCAAGTATTTGGAAAAGACACAAAAGATGTTAAGGAACACTTATTTATTTTGAATTTGTATTGGAAAAGAAACAACATACCAGATAATACATCAAAGTTATATGATTTCATAGGCACTTTAAGAGAAGACACCCTATGTTAGTACATGAAAAAAATCACAAGACACTAAATATTGGGAGACAATTGAGAAGGAATTTAAGGTATTTTTTCACTTTCTAGAAGCACCATCGGAAGGTGTTAGCGAGATGAGAGAATTTGTTCAAAAATAATATGATACGATCAAAGAATTCAGCCACGATTTAAGAATGTAACCCAAAACCTTACATTAGAGCATCCCTAGATGGAAAACCATTCCAAACCCTCTCAGAGGCAATAGAAATGGCCATTAGGTTAGAAGCTCAACCTTGGTGAAGAGAAGGATAGAAATCACTTAAAATAGAATTAGAAAGAGTGTAATTAGAATTAGTAAAATTAAAACTTCAACATGAAATTCAGAGAAAAGAGGATCTTAGAAATAGCTCATGACCAAGAAATAACATTAGACCAAAAACTTGATGTATCATGTGTTGTGTAGAGGGGCACAATAAAACCAAGCTGCGCTTACTTAGAGAAAGTAAAGATGATTTGTGGTGTCAAACAACATTTATCAGAAAAATATTCCTCCAATAACCTATCTCGTGGTAGAAATAACTTGGTTTCTACTTTACAAATTGTTGGATCAACATACTCAAGATACTTTCCCCTTGTTATAAGTAGCTCCACCTACCAACCAATTAATGTATTACACAACTTGTGGATCTTATAATCATTACCACCATACCTACCCTTCAGTGGATGCACTTGAAGATTTAAAGGATTATAATACCTACGGGGTTATGGTAGCTAGGAAAAACACAAGGCCTACCCCCACCTTCACAACAATAACCAACACCCACCATTACACCTCCACATACCTCACACCTAGCAATTCTTTGCTCCACAATATCAAAAATATCAAGGGGGTTAACCTCACTTTGGAAGTGGTTACCAAGGAAATAATTACAACCCCAAATATCAAGGATATAATAGTCGTGGATACCACCGAGGTTTTCGGGAGGATATAGAGGTGGATTTATAGGTGGAAATAACAATTATCATGGTGGAAGAGGATATCAAGGGTATCATGGATACCAAGGAAGAGATAACTAAAACAATTTAGGGGATGGTTACCAAGATAGAAGACCTATGCACTATTATAAATGTGGACAAGATGCACATGTAGCCAAAAATTATACAGATCCTGAACCTTGTAGATTCTACCATGAATGAGGACATGAATCATTTAGTTTTCCCAAATATTCCCAATTTTATCAAAATGGAGGTACAAAGATAGAATCATTAGGGAGAGATGCTTAAAAAATGTACAACACATTACTAAGATATTGTGGAATGATGAAGAAATGGGAGAAGGCAAGGAGAAAGCATCTAGCTCAAAAAGAAAACCATAAAAAGATAAGAAAAATGAAGAGGCTAAAGAAAACTATGTCAAAAGAAAATATTCTAAACCAAATAAGGATCATAAAGAACCAAAATATAGAGCTACAGTAACAATTAGAAGTGCAGTCAAAAAGAACATACACCAGGAATCAAGAAGATTATCAAGCTACCCACTAAGGAATATTCCTCTAGTAGTGAAGAGTGGGACTTTAAAGAAATAAGACCAGATCTTTATGATAAAGAAATAGAGAAAATAAGAGCAGTTGTTAAGAAGGCACAATCCCAGGAAGAGACAAAAATTGTTTCATGGAAGATGAAATCATTTCCCTTAAAGAGATAGCAAGGTTAACCATCAAACATGGCCTTGTAGACAAGTTGAATCAATTTAGAAAATATTGGAATAAAGAAGATAAGAAATTTCATGTCCAGAGGATTGAGGTTGGACATAACAAGAAAAAGAGAAATATCTTCAGAACACAATGAACATGGCGCAAGTCCACCATATACTTAGATGTTGAAATATTCGATACTACTATTACAAAGTGTTTCTAGATCTCGGTGTCAATGTAAACATGATGTCCAAAAATACCTAAGAGAAGTTAAGGAGACCTCCCTTAGAACCCACTAGATATTACATTGGATTAGCAGATGGTTCGTAAAAACAACCTATAGGGCACTGAATAACGTAGAATTCAATTTCATGGGATCAAAAAGATGGTAAATTTTGAAGTTGTAGAAAATGTTGCTTTAAAACCAATATGTAATGTCATTCTAGCATTTAAATGGTGTGTTGATTGTAGTGGTATGTTGAACATCTAAGTTTTCGGGGGTTAATGCCTATGTTTCCCCAAGGTGACATCCCATAAATACAATCGAGCAAGGGAACCTTTCCTTACGCTAGAAGTCTAAAATTTATTGGCATGCAGTTATATTAGGTGTTTTAATTTATGCAAAACCACATTAATGATAAAGTGGATGATGTATTAGGGTCATATGATGTTGACATACTAGTTTAGATGTGTTTATGGTGATGCAATGAGATTTAGTGAGGATTGCTTACTCTTACAAGCCTATTCAGGTGCCTAGGTGACGCCGCATGATTGTACGAGATCCTTGGATACTTTAGAAGCATGTTAGCATGATGGAAATATTGTTTGGATAGTTTTTAGGCATTCATATTAGTGGCATGGTGCAGATGTAGGTGATTGGCTATGTTATAGGTGCTCATTTGGAGCAAGCCTTTGGTTGCTTGGAGGTATGAGTTTAAGCTATGGATCCATATGAGCTTATGGATGCATGTATGTTTGGTCATATCTAATGGTTTTATTATGGTTTATTGCATTCTTTCAGTTGACCCGGCTTCTACAAAGTGAGAAACAGGCAAGTAAGAAAAGGAAAGTCTTAATGGTTCGAGAGTTTGAAGCATTGTGTTTTCATTATGATGATTGGATATGTTATTGTGATATTCCATGGTGATTTGAGATAAAATTCAGGTTTCCATGGTGATAATATTGCAATTTATGATAGTTTATGTGAGATAGGGTCAAGAACAAGTGAAAATCTAGCTCGAATTTGATCTTCTGATGCTCACCCTGAATTGTGTGATTTGTATGGGACCTTGTGGCTGTCAAGGATGATTCTATGGATATTTTATAAGGTTTCACAAAAATAATTAGGTTATTTCATCATCATGTTTTTATGAACGAATGTTAAGAAGATAAAGTGGTCTAAAACCCTAGTTTAGGAGCAATTTGCAGAAAGAGAGGTATAGTGACCCAATTTTAATTGGATCATCAAAATTGATGATTAGATCATGCAAAGTAATCTCTTATCTTTCCATAAATGTATGTTTAAGGTCATGGTGATGAGTGGGCCCCACTCAAATAGGTTATTTTCTAAATAAGAAGGTTTTGGGACAAGGTTGTCCAAAAGAGGTATATGATAAATTGATGTTATGGAATGTATGTGAGCTAATATTAATGTACATGGAGGTTTTAGGAAATTTTCATGCAGGTACATGGTAATTTGAGGTCCATTCAGGTTGACTGGTCAAAGGGTAGTTTTCAGAGATATTTCCGTTGATATAAGGTTTTCTTCATGATGAGGTGATTTGGTATTTTTTCCAGGTCATTTTTTAGATAGCAATTTTTTTTTCAGTACAGGATAGGATGTGTTTTGAAGACAATTTAGATTTTTTGAAGCATGAGATGGATTGGGTGATATTTTCTATCACTTGAAATGTGAAGAGGGATTAATTTGGCATTAAATTAATCTATTTATAGGTCTTAAATTTTGTATAAATGTTTTTATGAGCTAACCTTTGGAAACAACATTTTTCGTTAAGTTGATTTGGTGAAGACAAAAGTGACTATGGTTTGAGATGGTGGTTGACTCAAGTTTTAGGATATTAAAATTCTAGATATCAAACTAAAAACCAAAGTATGCTCGATTCCTAATCTAACACCTTAAGAGCCTACTTCAGATCAAGAAAGGATGAAAAGAGGGAGAATTATACCCACACTTACCGCCTAACATGTAATTCTCCTTCCTTGATGGTTGGATGTGCTTGAGGATGATTGATTGCTTCAGATTTGGATGTGGATGCACTTGGAAATCACCTCCTTTTTATTGATTGCCTTGGATGATTTCTTGATTAAGGATGAATGATGAATGATGCTAGATTGGATTTAAGATGGATTGATATATTGATTGAGTAAGAAAAATGACAGAGATTTGATATGAATTTCCAAGTTAGATATCATGGAGGATGAGAGCTAAATTTATAGCTGAGGAGTGGAAGATTCAATGGCTAGGATGAAGCCATGTTGGATTGAAATCAAGGGTGGAGGATTGATTAAAGGATTGGAGGATTCTAGAATGGAGAATTCTAGATTTTCTAGGACTCTCCATTGAATTAAAAAATTCAATGGAATAGTGTAGATTATTTGAATATTTGAAAATAAGAGGGAAAGATAGTGAAGCTTATAGAGTTAGAGGTGTGTACACTGATTAGTTTAGATTAATGATGTAATTAGGATAATTAATGATGATTGATTACATGGAATAGCTAGTGGTAGGTGTAGGTGTAGACTAGGGTAGGTGAAGCATGGTAATATTAAATTCCTATAAATGTTAAGTAGGATTATAATGAAACAAACGATAACCAGATCGTACCAAGCCAAGAACACAGATGCTAATCAAACACCATGATCTATAAGATGAAAGAAATTCACCAAAATAACTTTACATAAAACCTTTGCAAACAAATGAAAAACAATATCATATATTATTATGGAACTCAATGCAATACATTGAGAATGGGCCTTGCTTAAATAGGCAAGGAATAACAATCTAAGAACCAATCAAGGTTGTAGATCAAGCCATAAATCAAGGAAATAACTAGTCATCAAAGAACTAGTCAAGACCATAGATTTAGGAGAGAACTAGACATCAAGGATCTAGTCAATACCATAAATCAAGGAAAGAACTAGTCAATACCATAGATCAAGGAAAGAAATATACCTAACAACTAGATAATATCTCTTAATATCTAAATAAGATAAAAGAAATATCCACACACATAAGTGGGTGAGGATAAATACAATAAAGGTAAATAAAGTACCTAGGTGAACATGAGCTAAGGTAAATACCTACTCTAACATATAATAGGATAATAAGATGAAATAATGAAATAAAAGGGATTAATAATAAAATGGGATATGATGATGGATTAAAACGATTAATAATGGAATGATGGAATATTGGATAAATGATAAATAATGATAAAGGGGGAAATATGATAAATATGATAAAATGGATTAAATAATAATAATTAATCTTGTGATTAATTATTATATGGATTGGTAGCAGATAAATGGTGATGAGGCTAAAATGTGGGACATGATTAATGTTAATTAGTCATGTAGACATTTTAGGTGTCTACATTTTTCCCCTCTTTGAAGGATTATTGTGTAGCAATGATCGTTCAAAGAAGAAGTAGAAGATGATAGGATGGTAATATGATGCCCCCTCGAGGGGTTAGGTGGGGAGGAATGAGGTGGGTAACCACTCAAAAAGAGAGGAGATGCCCAATGAGAATGGGTTGTGGGTGAGAGGATGAGAATATGAGAGGATGTTAACTATAGGAGGCCCCAGTCATCAATATATGACAAGGGTGTAGGATGTTTTGATTTTGGATGCCCCAGTAAAGGGGTTAATGTTTTGGATGTTTGGATATTGGATGTTGCTAGATTTTGGATGTTTGGATGTTGTTGGATCATAGGATTTTTGGATGTTGTTGGATTACAGGATTTTGGATTATTGGATGCCCGCCACTGGGGATAAGAATTAGATAAGATCTTGGATTAATGATGTTGTTGAAGTTGGATGTTGGATTTTGATTATTTTGTTTTTGGATGCCCCAGTCAAGGGGTAAGGATTTGGATGTTGGATATTGGATTTGAATATGTGTGGGTGAGAGGATTTGAGAGGATTGATTGGATGAATAATATTTGATTATTGATTAAGGGTTGGTTGAATAAGGAGATGATTATTAGGCTAAGTGATGATGTAAAGGGGTGGTGCTATTGTAAAGTTCCCAAAATTATCATCATTAGCAATTTTATTAAGATGTGGCATAGAGAAAGATGCACCAATGGTATAAAGACCATGATGTTTTAATTGATAGATGCACCTGTCCTCATATCATTGGACATTTTGATGTGAAAAGAGGGTCCTCATATCATTGGACCTCTAGAAAGATAAAATAAAAGGTGGCCTCGTATCATCAACCAAGTGCTAAAAGAAAAGAAAAAGTGGCCTCATATCATCAGCCAAAAGATGATGCAAATTCAGTAAAAGGATAAACAAGCCAACAAGAACACACACAAATATATGCAAAAGTGTTTTATATTTTATGTCTTGTTGATTTTTATGGATTGTTAAAGTTTTTTTTGTTTTTTTATATTTTTAAGATATTTTAGATGTGTTGGGATGAATATTTGATAGGGATGGGGGTTGAAACGAGGTGAATTTCTTCTATAAGTCCCAAGGGAGATCTGGATAAATATTAGGGCTAAAGGGATGGTTTTGGATAGGATAAGGGATGTGCGATAAAGGGATGGATGGATAGGATAAGGGATGTAGGATAAAGGGATGATTATGGATAGGATAAAGGATGTTGAATAACATGAATTGGTTGGGTAAGAGAATGGATGTTTGATAGGATTAGGGATGTGATAGGGTGGGGTAAAGGATGTGGGATAGAGGGATGATTTTGGATAGGATAAAGGATGTGGGATAAAGGGATTGGTTAGATAAGATAAAGGAGGTTTGATAGGATGAGGGATGTGATGTATATCGGACTAGGTGATGACTTAGTCGATTGGATAAGGTAGGATGTAAGATTATTACATAAGATAGGCTCCAAGGTAAAGGGTGGGATAATGGCCGATATTCTAGTTTGTTGTTCCCCAAGTGTAAGGAAGAATAAGGGATGGTGCCCCTAGTGGATTATAAAGTTTCCCCCGATCATAATGATGATGGGTTAAAGGAAGAAAAAGGGTGGATAGGATAAAGCAATAGGATCATCGATTTCCCATGGATGTTTGATCCAAGGGAAAATGGATTGGGATGTAAGGGATGGGTGGTTTGTAATGGATCATGAATAAAAGATGATCTCAAAAGCACATGTTGGAAAATAAAAGTAAGCCTAGAAAAAAAAGTGTGACCACGGTCTAAGAAATACTTGGTAACATACAAGCGCAATGCCTCAACAAGATGAATGTGTCTGCAAAAGTGATAGTTCATTACAACTTGAAGTGAAGAATCAATGGGCAGCATGTGAAGACAAACTAGACAATGTATAACGAGTGATTAAGTCGGGTAGGTTAATGGAAGGTGAACGGAAGGTTGATCTGTTCATTTCTCCACCGTCGATAAGGCATCCATAGCCTTGACGGAGATACATCGATTCTTGTCATAACATTGCTCTATTGACATCCAAGCCTTGGTAGAGTTTCGGAAACACCCTAGAGAGAATCTTGAGGTGGAGTTGATTTGATATTTTCTATTTTGATATGATTTTTTCTTTTCGATATTGATATTTTATTGGTCCACTCTCTTAAGACATCTAGGGTTAAATATCACCAGTTTTTAGATGGGGGATAGAGATGAGTGTAGTGACAACGTTGGCTAGAGTGTCATAAGATGCACCCAAGGGTCTTCACCACAAGTTAATTAAGGTGTGTGATTGAGTGATTAGGTCTCTAAGATATGATCAGTCTTGGATGTTGATAGTAAGGATAGCCCAAGGTCACACAAGTGTAATAGGTACTAATGAATTACATCATGTGTGATTAAGTCAATTAAGTACTTGTGAAGATGGATTGGATTGGAATGAGGATGGAGGGATGAGGAAAGAACATCTGTGTGCAAAGGACAACCTAAATGCTCAATCTGTTTTTAGGTGTTTGGGATGTGTAAGGGGATTAAAATATTGTGGATTGGTAGATGGATTGATGGGATGATCAAGAGAATTGGTAGGATCAGGTTGTGATTGGGTATTGTTAGTTATAGGTTTATAGCATAAGCCTGATTTTCTGGAGTTGGGAAGATGGGTAATGGGAGTAAGGATGCCTTGTTCATGATGTTTCATGTTGGAAAACATCTTTTCAACTATATGGTGGGAATTGGATATGGAAGAGGATGAAGCGATGTTATCACCATTAGGTTGGGGGATGTTTGTTTTTTCATCCGCTAAGGGCCCTGATTTAAAAAAGGATGGGGGTGAGATTTGTTGTGATTAGTGGTTGGTGATGGATGTTTGGATTGATGATAAGAGTTTTGATTTTTGGTTGATGAGGGATGTTTGGATTGATGATGAGATCTGGATGGCCGACGATGTTTATATGTTGAGTGGGGTGTGGGTGATAGACGGTGGTTAGGGAGAGGATTGGGAAAAATAGTGGATAAAGAGGTACACGGATAAGAATTCCTTGGTTAATGAGGTTTTGGACATAAGACCAAAATTACATGCAACAATTGGTAGAATGTCCACGGGTGCAATGAAAGTCACAATAATAATGGTCCCTATACCAAGATGGTTTGGGAAGGTTTTGATCACATGATTTTCTCGGGGATGGATGATCATGTTGAATGTTTTTAAACGATGGAAGATGGTATTTAGGGATTCACCTAAGGAGGCGAAGGTGATTGGGGTTGGTAAGAGAGATGGTGTAGGTAATAAGGGTGGGTTTGGTAGGATATGTGCAGGAGTGGGTAGGATAGGAGAAGATTGATTGGATTGATTTGATTTGGATGTAGGTTTAGGATGTGGATTAGATGGTTGGGATTTGGATGGAACATTATCCTTGGGGGATTGAGGAGGTTGGTTTGGTTTTGGATTGGTTTTAGTATATGGTTTTTAGGAATATGATTATGAATTAGGATTAGATTTTTAGGATTAGTATATGTAGATGAAGGCGGTGGGGTATATTTAGATGAAGGGATAGTTGTGATATGGGGGTCACGTGAGATTTAGGTGATGTTCGGGATGAAGGAGATTTGGGATATGGGTGTGGTATAGGAACCACATTAGATTTGGTTGATTTAGGGGATGAAGTAGATGAATATTGCATAGGATCCTTATTAGATTGAGCAGGATGTGGGGTGGGGAGAGGATTGGGATGGGATTTTTTAGGTTTTGGAGTTGCTGATTTAGGAGTAAATTTATATGTTTTAGGATTGGGGGATGGTGGAGATGAAATATGATTAGAGGATAGGATAGTGTTAGGTTGAGGTGGTGAAGGGGTTAAGATAGGATTAGATGTGGATGAAGATGATGAGGGTGGCATAGGAGCCACATCGGATGGTTTAGGATAGGGGTAGAGGGGGATGGGGTGACTTAGGAGTCACATTGGATGGTTTGGGATTGGATTGGTTATTGGTAGATTTATTAGATGTGGATGCGAGAGGATAAAGGTGGCATAGGGGCCATGTTGGATGAAGTAGGATTAGGGGATGAAGAGGATATGAGTGACTTAGGAGTCACATGAGATTGGATGTGATGGAGGCATAAGATCCAAAGTAGACGTTAGAGGTGGGGATTTGGGACTATTTGGGAGGAAGCATAGGGGATGAGTTTGGGATGATGAGGATGATGTTGATTTATGACTAAGATGTGATTTAGGGGATAAGGATTGTGGTTTGGTTTGATCTTGATTGGATACAAATGGGTATGTATAAGGTACGTTAGGATATGTTTTGATGGGAGGGAGTTGGGGATTAGATTGGTTTATGGGTGTTCTTGGGGTGGATAATGGTGATGGATAATTAGGTTTAGATAATAGGTTAGCGAATTGGAAAATAAGGTCACTAGGTGGTGGTTGTAATTTGGGATATTTAGGTTTGGATATTTTTGAAGTGGATGTGGTGGACAAATCATAGTTAGTTAAAGTTTGGTAAAGCTTGAAAAGGGTATATTTATTTATGGAAGGGGGTGATAGGAGTTCATAAAAAATGATGTAATTAGGTGTGTGTGAGGAAGGAGTATGGTTAGGGGTGTTGGATGATGTGGATTTAGGATTAGGTGTGATTGGTTGTGTGGATGGGGGTCATCTTGGTTGACGTCAATAAGGTCCTCACTATCATAAGTGGATGTGAGGGAGGATGGTTTAGAGGATGTTTGGATAAGGTATGATTGGAGGTAAAGAAATTTTTGGTTAATATTTTGGATGGTTGTAAGGATGGTGGGAACAACTTATGATGGATTAGGATATTGTTGGATAGAGGATGTGAGTATCATAATTTGGTTTTTAAATATTATATAGTAATAGGGATGTTTTGATTAGAGTGGGAGGGTAAAGGTTGATGGGTGGTAGATTTGAATTTGATGGGAGTCATGATGAGGATGGGGGTTTAGATTAAATTTAGGAATAGGATTGGATATGAATAGGGAGGTGGTAGGATAGGACTAGGATGGATTATGTTTGATTGGTGGGGGTTGATTGATTGTTTGATTAATGTTTAATTGGTTAATTAATTAGTGGTTAAAATTATATGTAAGCAAGAAACACACATGCAACACACAACATAGCTAATCAAGTGGGTCTGAAACACAAGCTATAGCCCACTTTTAATACCACACACGGATGTGGCGCTCATTAAGATAGCCCACTTTTACGTCAATGTGTGATCGAGATAGCGAGTAATATTCGGTGGTTTTCTTCCCCGCACTATAGCTTGATTGCGGCCAAAGGCTACCCATGTTAGGATAAACAAGGCTTGCTAAGGGAGTCCTCTATATATCTTTTGGTACGTGAGGCCCAAATCCGTGTTGCAAGGATTTTATCTGAGGACTGGGTGTTGGGATGTGGAATCCCATCACTTCACATCATAATTAAAACATGTAGATGTTTAGCCAATAATGACAACTCTCCAAGAATTTGTATACCCCTCTGGAACACAGAGTGTGTCTACGTGCATGGAGGTGAAACCCATGGTCATGAGACCCCTATGACTATGACAAGTGCATGGTGATGAAATCCACATCTCATTTATCCTAAGAATGAAAAGGGAAGAAGGTAGACTGATTTTGATCCTCAAGATTGTCCAAGGACGCGGGAGGAGAGCATACATGAAATACAACCTTTGGGTTTAACAAGCAAACATGCAAAATATACAAGAAATGAAATATGGAAGATAATATAAAGATTTTTAATTTTGAGATGATTAAAAAAATGCAAAATGGGTCTTCAAGAGGAGGCCCTGCAAAAAAGGATTAGTAGTTTAGAAAATAACCTCGATTCTTAGACAAGTGTGCTACAAAACAAAGGGGTTAGTAGTTTTAGATAAAAATAAAATTTTGTAAGCTAAAAATGATGGATTTTTCTTTGATTGAGATAGATAACCTGCAAAATAGAATGTTAGATTCTAGAAAATGCTACAAAAAAAAAAAAATATGCAAGTTGATACTTAAAATTAAGATAAAAACTACTCTATCGAATAAATGCGCTAATTCAAGGTAAATGCGCTAGAACATGGTATAAATGCGCTAAAGTACAAAACCTGTAAATATATATGTTAGTTTACACAAAAGAATGACTATAGAGGATTAATGTGCTAAAACAGGTCTAAACGCACCAAAGTACGTAACTCGCAAAACAGAAGTTAGTTTGCACAAATGCGCTACTTCGAGAGGACAAACGTGTTCCAACAACGAGATAAATGTACCAATATGAAAATTTTGAAAAGGTATATAGTTAACAAATAAACACGCTAAAATAGGAAAGAAATGCGCTAAAACAAGGAACATGCGTGCTAAAATGAAAAACCTATGAAAATAGAGGTTAGTCTTCATAAAAGCGTGACGCTAAAACAAGTGATAAACGCACTACATGTAGGATATACATGCTGAAATGATATTGGAAAGTAGTCTAAAAACTAGAGAATGTGCGCACCGAAATAGGAGGTATACGTGCTCAAATGTGCCAAACGCGTGTCGCGGGATGGTATAAACGTGCTAAAAGTTTCCTACACACATAGGGTTAGACAAAGGCAAAGACAAATGCACCGATGTTGAATAAATGCACTCATATTGAATATACATGCCAAAATAGATCACGAACATGCTAATATAAAAGAAAAGCTCAAAAAAATTGATTTAAGGGTGCAAATCGGCTTTTTTAAGAAACCAAATTTGGACAACTTGGTAATTAGATGATAATACATAGAAAATTAAAAATATTTTGGGGTAAAGCCCCATGGTGGGTGCTAAAAATGAAGGATATTAAAATGTTGGATATCAAACTAGAAACCAAATTATGTTTGATTCCTAATCTAACACCTTAAGATCCTACTTCATATCAAGCAAGGATGAAAAGATGGATAATTATACTTGCACTTACTGACCTAACATACAATTCTCCTTCTTTGATGGTTGGATGTGCTTGAGGATGATTGATTTCTTCATATTTGGATGGGGATGCACTTGGATAGCACCTCCCTTTTGATTGATTACCTTGGATGATTGCTTGATGAAGGATGAATGATGAATGATGCTAGATTGGATTGAAGATGGATTTATAGATTGATTGAGTAAGAAAAATGATAGAGATTTGATATGAATTTCCAAGTTGGATCTCATGGAGGATGAGAGCTAAATTTATAGCTAAGGTGTGGAAGATTCAATGGCTAAGATGAAGCCATGTTGGATTGAAATCAAGGGTGGAGGATTGATTAAAGGATTGGAGGATTCTAGAATGGAGAATTCTAGACTTTGTGAGGACTCTCCATTGAATTAAAAAAATCAATGGAATAGTGTAGATTCATTTGAATATTTGAAAATAAGAGGGAAAGATAGAGAAGCTTCTAGATTTAGAAGCCTCTAGATTTAGAGGTGTGTGCACATGATTAGTTTATATTAATGATGTGATTAGGATAATTAATGATGAGTGATTACATGGAATAGCTAGTGGTAGGTGTAGGTGTAGGTGTAGACTAGGGTAGGTGAAGCATAGGAATATTAAATTCCTATAAATGTTAAGTGGGATTATAATAGGATAATAAGATGAAATAATGAAATAAAAGGGATTAATAATAAAGTGGGATATGATGATGGATTTAAAGGATGAAATGATGGAATATTGGATAAATGATAAATAATGATAAAAGGGGGAATATGATAAAATGGATTAAATAATAATAATTAATCTTTTGATTGATTATTATATGAATTTGTAGCAAATAAATGGTGATGAGGCTAAAATGCAGGACATGATTAATGTTAATTATTCATGTAGACATTTTAGGTGTCTACACAATGCTTCTAACTTGCTTATAAGTTATCTACTGAGTTACGAAAATTCTAAAAAGTGGTCACATGGCATGGTTTGGTTGAGTAGAAGTTATTTGGTGTCATAATGAATTTTCTAGGGTGTTAAAGGGTGTAGGAGTCAACTGTTTTGAGAATGACAAAGAGATTCGGGCCCATTAAATGAAATAATTTGATTGGTTGAGATAAATTGTGACCATGTATGAATGTTAAATGATATTTTAATCATGTGTAATGTATTATTGGTCATGACTATGTATGGTTTTTATGTAAGGGAATTTTTAAGATTATGTCCATCGGGTTTTAGCCTATTTTGGCACATGTAATGAGGTTTTTAGCTAGGCTTACTTGGGTCACTTGTGACTGTTGTAATTAAAATTTTGGATGTTTCCTTTATGTATGGGTCAATCTAAAGGAGGGAAAAGGTTTGTGTTTGAATTTGAAATCATGAGGAGCTTATAAAAGCATTGTTTTGGGTGTTTTTGCAAGTTTGTTGGGTGTGTACAAGGGGTGCGACTTAGGTGAGATATATTTTCAATTATTGTAGCATTATTTTAGGTTCATTAAAATTTGATACAGGTTGAGGAAGATCAGTGAGCATGTTTGCAAGTGTTTTATGATTTGAGAAGTGATTAAAGAGTTTGTTTTGTGAAGATTGGTCACCTAGGGTTTGAATGAATAAGTATGAGTTGTATACTTGATATCCATTAGTTGTGGTAGAAAAAATTCCAAGATATGAGCATCAAAATGTGGCTGATTGGGTGCTTGATCATCTTTGGGGGTTGTAGCCTCCTTTTGAGTTGGTGCTTCACAAAATTAGGGGTTGGTGCTCCTTATAATGTTGGTGATCTACTAAACTAGGGGTTGGTGCTCCTTGTGGGGTTTGTGCCTCACTAAATTCATAAACATATCAATATGAGATTGTGTTTCTGTGTTTTTCCTTCCCCTTAAGTTTTTTTCACTTATATATTATGTTCATGTATTGATTCTATGTTTTATGGTTGCTTGCATCTTTGACATTTGATGGTGTGCACACATTAAGTATTGGTTAAGTGGATTTTTGGTTGTTTTCATAATTTAAAATATGATTTAAATATTTTATAAAGACTGATTCACCCTCTCCCCTCTAATTTCAAGTGTGCTTCTAACAATTGGTATCGAGTAGGTTTTTTGCAGAATTTTGATAGCTTGAAAGGAGATCCTTGAAGCACAATATGGCAAGCAGTTCAGTCATTGGAAAGGTACCTATGTTTGATGGAGTGAACTATGATTTTGGAGTTTGAGAATGAAATCCTACATCATGGATCAAGGGTGTTATGTTTGGGATAATGCGGAGAGTGGTTATACTCCTCCTACCACCTCTTCACTTACTAATGAACAAAATAAGGCATACACAAATAATTCAAAGGATTTTAAAGCCATCATAAGTGGCCTTGGAAAATCTGAAATGGGAAAAGTGATGCATTACAAATCAGAAAAGGAATCTTGGGGAAAATTTTAATTTCTTTATGAAGATGACTCAAAGGTAAGGATTTTCAAAGCTTCAAAATTTCATAAAGCAGTTTGAATCTCTTAAGATGATTGATGATGAGTCTATTGCAGCATATCTTCTTAGAGTTGACAAGATTTTCAATAGTATGAAAGGGTTAGGAGAATAAGTAAAAGAGGAAGTAATTGTTCAAAAGGTGTTGAGGTCCTTAACTTCAAAATTTGACTCCAAAGTGTCTACAATAGAAGAAGCTAAGGATGTGACTAAGTTGAATATGGATGATCTACATGGTACTTTGACAACCTATGAGATGAGGGTAATTGATTCTAAACCTACTAAGAAGGAGATAACCTTCAAAATGGAGAATATGACTCCAATGTTGAAGAAGTGTGGTGTGTACTATGGTTTGAATCCACTTCTCAATCATAGAACTCAAAAACAACTGACATTGGGCTTCACTAGAATAGCTCCATGCAAGGATACTTTGTAAGTGGAGTGATTTCAAAAATGTAAAATAAACACTAAACATAATTTTATCAACTTCTACAAATAGGTGTGTCACAATCCATGAACCACTAAGGCAATAAGAAAAGGACACAAGATCCAAATAATTAGGAGTCACGCGATCCAAGAAAAGCCAAGGTAACAAGGCAAGGACACAAAATCCAAAGAAGCAAGATCAACTACTACAAATAGGTGTGTCATGATCCAAGAACAATAACCAAGGCAACAAGGCAAGGACATGAGATCCAAATAAATATGAGTGTCACGATCCAAGAAAATCCAAGGTAACAAGGCAAGGACATGAAACCCAAAGAAGCAGTATCAACACCACACCCTCCCATATTGTTGAATGAGTAGAGTGATACCACAGATCTGTATGAGTTGCCAAAATCAACTACTTGAACACTGAAAAACTAACACTGGACTTCACCAGAATAGCTCCCCCACAAGAGAGACTGTAAACATGCCAAAAAAAAGTGTCAAAAATACAAATCCAAAATATCTCAACAAACAAGAGAGATATAAATCTATAAACTCATAGATACAAGAATACAACACCCAAAATTTTAGGACGTCGGGCTCAACCGAAATTGCATCCACAAGTGATCACAACACCCTCCCAAATTTGGCACTTTATAATTGAGTGCATATAAATATTACAATGAGTAAAAATACCTTTTACATTTGAAATATGTGTGTGAAAATTTCACCAATGCGTAGATATTGAAAAAATACATGATTTAAAAAATATATCACCTTAATCCAAGCTACGGATCAAAAGTTATGAGCTCTAAAAGGTATTGTTATTAAAATAATATTTTAATGCTGATATTTTTTGTAAAAGGTACACGTGACACCGAAATGTCCAAAGGGTAAAAGAGTGCATCCACATGATACAAGCTTGCGACTAAAGGATAAAATCTTGCACCCAAAACCTAAAATGTCTAGAGGGTAAATCATTGCATCCAAAGGGTACACGTCAATATCCAATGGATAAAAGAATGAACCCTGAGGGTACAGATCTGTGTCCAATGGATAAAAGAATGCATCCAAAACCGAAATATCCAGAGGGTAAAGGAATGCATCTGGAAGATACATGCTTATATCCAATGGATAAAAGAATGCACCAGAGGGTATAGATCTGCGTCCAGTGGATAAAAGACTGCATCCAAAACTAAAATATCTAGAGGGTAAAGGAATGCATCCAGAAGGTACACGCTTATATCTAATGGATAAAATAATGCACCCACAAAATATAGATCTGCGTCTAGTGGATAAAATATTGCATACAAAACTAAAATATCTAGAGGGTAAAAGAATGCATCTGGAAGGTACATGCTTATATTCAATGGATAAAAGAATGCACCCAAAAGTATAATTGTTAATACAAACTTTGACTGCAAATATCTCTTTTTTTGGCACATGTATCAAAAACAGAGAGAAACCCATAAATTTTCCTGAAAAACCTAGATGTTGATATAATTTTTGAGTCAAAAAATATGTTTATACATAATTGTACGGATTTTTTGAGAAATGTGCCAAAAACCCTCTAAAATGCCCAGATTTGACTGTCTCAAAACATGGTCGATTTTATAGTCGATTCTATGGTTTTGGCACCTTCCAAATCCAATGGCGCACTCCATTTTTCATAAAAATACATCCTGCAGAAAAATTCTAACAAATTCCAAATACATGAAAAAATAAACTCTTGCTTCTGAAAAACTTACATATGGATGTCTATATCATCTATAGCTCGATACCATGAAAGGAATGATAAGAAGATTATTCCAAGCCATGATTTCAGATGATAATAGCACATGACATTAGATTTGTAAAACCGAAGAGCTAAAATATGATATATGGAAATCCATCATAATCCATAATGCTCAATACATTACAATAGAATGACTTGAATTATTCAATAAGAAAGATGTACATATAGGAGGAGGGAAGTGAAACTACTACCTAAATTAGTGGTGAAGAACTCCCACTAAATGATACTGGTAGTTAAGTTAACTCCAAAAGACTAGTAAGATAACTCCACATAACTAAGAAGCTAACTCAACACAACTAGTAAGCTAACTCCACACAACTAGTGCACCTAATCAAGATAACCCAACAAGTGTAGGGCTAACACAAGTATAAGAATTATCCTAATACATAAATAAAAGGATAAATACTAACCTACACTAACATACCTTGGAGCTTGATGATGAAGAGCTATTTGCCATGGTTGCTAGAAGAATGACACTTGGAACTAGTAAGTACAAAGGTAAACTCCCTTTTAAATGTTTTACATGTGGTAAAGTTGGTCATTTTGCTGCCAAGTGTCCTCATAAACATGATAAGAAAATAAATTATGAACATGATAGTGATCATAAGAAGAAGAAAGGGTTCAAGAAGAATGATTTCATGAAAAGAACAAGAAGAGTCTCTATACTAAGAAAGAGGACTCTTCCTCTAATGAAAGTAGTGAAGTTGATAGATCTGATTCAGAGATTGAATCTGATCACAATGATGTAGGTGATGAGGTTATTTTCATGACTAAGGAAGCTATGAGATCCTCTAGTGGTGGCTCTACTCTATGGGGTGATATTTCACCTGATTCTTACAAAGAAAAAGAAGGAGAAGATGATGGTTTAAGGCTTGAGTTGGCATGTGTCCAATATGAACTTTTATATGTCGAAAAGAACAACAAGAAGTTAAATTCACAAGTCAAATAATATGAAGCTAAGATACAAGAACTTGAAGGTGAAAATTGGAATTTTTTGAAAACCTTGAAGAATCGAGTCAAAAGGATAGAGTTGCAAATGAGTAACATGACTCTTAATCTACAATATAAAGATAAAGGGTTGAAATCTCTCAAAAAGGAACTCACAGATGTTGCAAGAAAGATGAAGACCTACCAAAAGTTTGAAGAAAGTACCAAGGCTCTTGATAATATCTTTAGCAATCAGAAAATTGCACGTGATAAGACTGGTTTAGGCTTCAAATCTGAAGTCAAAAGAAAAAAGGTAGAGAAAGTAGACATGGTTTCATGCAAGGAAGTAGGAGAACCAAGCACCAAGGAAGGAAAGAAGGAGATTCATACAAAATATAGTGAGAATGTCAAACAAATTAGGCAACCCAATGCCTCAAGGTATGAAAGATCATTTAATGGTTTTTTAGTGCATGTAATACTTTTGTTCATAAGGCTAAGTAGTGTAGAAGATAGATCGTGGATATACATTATAGAGAATCCTAAGAATAGTTTCACATACAAGATAGGCCATGTTCGTGGATATACATTATAGAGAATCATACTAAGAATGTTGTATGTTTCACATGCAACAAGATAGGAAGAATATAGAGATGGGAGAAGGAAGAAAACAACAATGCTTTTTAAAATATATAGCATAGAGTATCTCCCTACTCACATTGAACCAAGAAAATATAGAAAGGATCAATTACTTCACCACTTGCACAAATCTGCAGACACAAAGTTCTAAAGATTCACACAAACTAGAACACAAAGTTTCTATTGAATGCAAAATAAAAGATCCATTGAATCGAGCAAGGAGAGAGAAAGGTATAACAGAGGAAAATAAGAAAGAAAGAACTTTTGTATTGAATTACTTCAGAATTTACAACTTTCCCAAAAACTAGAATCCCCTTTTCCCGTGGCCAAAGCCATATATTTATAACAATTTTTGCATCCATACTTTGTCCCCAAGAAAAGAATATCCAAAAGGGATAATGTTTGTTGCAGATCCACTTTTGGAAAGTGACATGAAACAAACACTCATGAAAATAGGAGGTTCAAAAAGGTGAATATCTCGTCAGTTTGAGCATGATTATTTTAGCAGGGGACATCTCATGATTTTCTCCTTCACGTGGTCCTGCCATTTCCACCTTTTAACCACTTTCATAGCACTCAAGTGCTTATTGATAAGTTTTATCCCATTTTATCACGTATGCCCGATAAAATCTATTTTTTTGATGATTAAACTTTACACCTCTTTAAACTTATCAATTCGGCTCCAAAACCAATCCAAAACACATCTCATGAAGAAATGAAAGGAAATAGAGAGGAAAAAATGAAGAATGAGCCATTTTTCATGTTTTGTAGAGCTCTGGTTTGTTAATGGTGATAAAAACTAGAAGAGGGCATTTGGCTATCTTTTCCCCCTTTTACCTTCAAATTTGGACCCTACACGTGGCAAGATCCAAGCAACGATGGCCCTAGGGAAGAAATCTACATTTCCTGACATTTGGGAGAAAAAGCACATTTTCTTGATTTTCTCCGCCCCCCGCAGCTCCACCAAAGGCCGGACACGTGGCATCATCTGAGTGGCTGAGGAAATGCGGGTCAAAACTACCATTTAAACTTTTTAACAAAAAGGCTCAAATTCTCAAAAAAATCTGCCAACCTACTTTGACTTTTCAACGTGGACACGTGGCACCATGTGATTGGTTGTGGGGATGTGCTTTTGCTTTAGACTTTATCTATTTTGAGAAAAGGGAAGAATTCCAACTTTTCCCCAAAGTCCACCCCCACCATTGAATTTTCAACATGGACACATGTCCCTCTCTGATTGGTGTGGGCCTTAACTTAGAAATTTTCCTTTCACTCGGGCGGGGTTGAGGCCATTTTAGAACTCTTCACCTTTTGTGGAAACAAGGCTAAAATTCTCAAAGTCTCCCGTTGGTCCGCCAAGTGCCTATGAACTGAGAAACAACCACGTGTCCCTCTCTGATTGGTGACACGTGGAGCCACCTGATTGGTTGTGGGATGTGCCTTGCTTTTTATCTATTTTGGAAAAGGAAAAATTCCAACTTTCCCCAAAGTCCATGTCCCCGCCATTGAATTTTCAACGAGACACGTGTCCTTCTCTGATTGGTTGGGCCTCAACTTGAAAATTTTCCTTTCACCATAATGCCTTAGAAAATAAAATGGATCCATTGGCCCGAACCCTCCCAAAACTACTCCAACCAATCAGGGACCGGCGGGGATGTGGGGAAAATCTGGCATTTTTCCCAAAATCACCAAAAGTAATAAGTTCACAAAGAAACCCACCTGCCGCATCCAATGGGAAACAAACGCGTAGCCTCGCCTTCCGAGCAAGAATTTGATGGGGAAAAGAACGTAGAAAGTTGTAGGAAATGGGAAAATGCCATTTTTGCTCCCGATGAAGGATTTCTTTCTCTATAAAAGGTTAGAAACAAAAGATGCAAGGTCCCACGCATTCCAACTCATCAAAGGAGAACCAAAATCATTTCCCACCTACTAAAAATAGGTAAAACATTTTAACGGTAGCAGACTGAGGAAAATGATTAAAAACCCATGGGAAATGAAAACAAGAGTCATGAGGAGTTTAAAACATGAATTTCTTCCATGGCAGGGCTCCAATTTTCATGAATTTAGATTTGAAAAGGTGGGGAAAATTGAGAGGACAACAACTGGCTCCTTCTGGGGATGATTTGGCAAGAGGAAAGAGGCAAAATCAAGAACCTTAGAGAATTCTGGGTAATCAGATTGGATCAGTGTCTTAGCCATTGGGTAACGGAGTCAAAAAGAAGCAAAACCAACACAGAAAGAGAACGCAGAAAGGGAAACAACCAAAACAAAAACAAGGAAAGAAAAATGCTATACAAAATGTATAGAGGGACCGCCAAAACTGCTAGGTTTTGAACAACTTCAAAAATTGCCCACTATAAGGAAGTGGGAGAGGAGATCCATCCATGTAGTCTAGGTAAAAAGAATTCTCACCAGCAAAATGTCTGATTTTGAAAGGACCGAGCCAAAGGGAATCAAATTTACCATGGCTGCCTCGAGGTTCATGTCTTTTGTCCCAAAGAAGAACATTGTCTCCCACTTGAAAAGTTTTGGGTTTAGCCTTTTTGTCAAACAGAGCTTTTACCTTGAGTTGATGAGCTGATATCATGTCAACCACTTGCAATCTGTCTTCATTCAACTTTTGGAGGTACATAATTCTTTTGTCTAATGAATTGGTAAAGTTGGCATCCTCAATGGCCTTCATCAAATGTAAGGCTTGGAAGTTCCAATGTCACTGGCAAAGCTGAGCTTCAACTCCATATACCACTTGAAAAGGAGACATTCCAATGGCTCTCTTAGGTGTAATCCTATCTACCCATAAAGCATCATATAGTTTCTTATGCCAATTTCTCTGAGAGTCATTAACAAGCTTCGAACAATGGTGACCAAGTTCTTGTTAGTTGATTTTGCTTGCCCATTCCCTTGGGGATAGTAATCTGAAGAGTGAGCAAGGGAAATGCCATAGCCATAGTAGAAATCCATCATCTCAAAAGAAAAAATTGGAAGCATTATCAGTGACAATCTTGTTTGGTATCCCAAACCTTATTAAGATGTGCTCCTTGATGAAGTTGCATACTACTTCAAAAGTAGTACTTTTAACTGGAATGGCTTCCACCCACTTGGTGAAATAATTAGTGGCATTCAAAACATGAGTATGCCCTACACTTGAAGGTGGATTGAGTGTCCCAATGAAGTCCAAACCCCATTGTTGAAAAGGTTCCTCAATCACTACTGGTTTGAGAGGTAAAGCAAGCCAATTTGGGTCTTCCAACAAAGGTTTGACATGCTTCACACTTGCCTACCCACTTTGATGCATCTTTGAACAAGGTAGGCCAATAATATCTAAAGCACGAGAGGATTTTGTGGGCTATGATAGCAGAAGAGAAATGACCTCCACAGGCCTGGTCATGAAAAGTTGAGAACAACTTCTTTTGCTGCTCTTTGTCAACACATTTTAAAAACCTTCCATCTATGCCTCGTTTGAACAATGCATTTTCCCACAACACATATTGGGCAGACCTTAATTTGATGGCTCTCTTATCCTTGGCACTCAAATGGGATGGACATTCTCCATAAGTAAGAAAGTGTGCAATGTCTAGCATACCATTCATCAGTTGAGCTGAGGAAAAGAACAACAGGGATATCAACTTCCTCCTTAGACAATTTGGCATCAGCTCCTTCAAGCAATGAGTTCACATAAGCCCTTTCCTCAAACTAGCTTGGTGGGTTTGATGTCAAGATCATACTCCTGAACTTTGGCTACCCAATTGCCTCTCTTGGTTCCAAATTCTTGTTGTGTAAGAATGGATTTAATAGTTGTATCAAGCACAAGCACAATAGAATGAGAGTTGAGGATGTAAAAATGAAACTGTTTCACAGCTTTGACCACTGCAAAAGCATGTTTCTCCATCATGGTGTACTTCATCTCATGGGATTTCAAAATATAACTCATGAATGCTATGGGGAGTTCATGACTTTCAAGCATTCTCCTGGGTTAACACAACAGCTAGAGTACTTTTAGTAGCATAGCAATAGATAATGAAGTCTTTGTTATAATCAGGGCATGCCAAGATTGGAGTCTTTGCTATAGCTCTCTTGATGTCTTCAAATGTAACCTTCCTTAGAGGACCAACCAAAAGTCTGCTTCCCTTTCATCATGTGGGCTATGTTCAAAGTAAGTTCAGCAAAATCAGGTATGAATCTTCTTAAGAAGTTGATCTTGCCAAAGAAAGAGTGCACACCCTTCTTGCTTGTGGGGAGAGGGATTTGCTGAATCATCTGGACTCTTTCTGGATCAATCTTGATTCCCTCCTTGGAGACAATGTGTCCCAATAATTTTCCCTCGGTGACACAAAAGACAGATTTCTTGGGATTCAAGGAGATGCCATGCTCTCTACACTTTTGGAGAATAGTTTCAAGGTGTTGGAAATGATCAGCTCTGGTTTTGAAAACACAATCAGATCATCAAGATATACAACTATGCATTTTCCCTTGAGACTACCAAAGGCTAGGTCCATTTCCCTCTGAAAGGTGGCACCAGCATTGATGAGGCCAAAAGGCATTCTCCTGTAAGAAAAGGTGCCCCAAGGAGTGGTAAAGGTAGTCTTATGTTGATCTGCAACACTTACTTCTACTTGATTATATCCTGAGAACCCATCAAGCATGGACAACATTTTCTCGAACCTGTAATACCTACAACACTTGATCCATTATGGGGAGAGGATAATTATCCTTCAAAGAGGCTTGATTCAAGTTCCTAAAATCAACACAAATCTGGATCTCACCATTCTTCTTCCTGACATGCACAATATTAGCAATCCACGTTGAATGGTGAATGGGGAAAATGATTTTAGCCTTCAATAACTTTTGGATCTCTTGAAAAATTGTATCAGCAATTTTAGGGTTATATTGCCTCTGCTTTTTCCAGAAGGGCTTGATCCCAAGCTTTAGAGGAATGAAATGTTGCATCTCTTTTGGTTGAAAAGCTTTAAGATCATCATAAGAATATGCAAGAACATCAACATACCTTTTCAATAGATTTGCTGCTTTCTTCCTCTCCTCTTGTGTGCAACACTTTCCAATGTTTACCAACATAGGTTTGTTAAGACTCCCTATGTTTATCTTTTCATTTCATAGTAGACTGTTGAGCTCCTTTGGAAGCTTTGGACTTGATGTACCCATCATGTTTATCAAATAACTCTTCCAAACTTACCAGTCCTTTAGGTATCTTATTACCTTTTAGTTTTATACAACCATCATGATCCATTTCTTCTTTGATATCTCCTTCATTTGGAGGCACACACTCTCTAGGAAGATTCCCACCTCCTTCAAAGTACAAAGCTGGTCAAAATTATCTCTGAGTTCAAGGAAGGAAAGCAAGTGTTGATCATCATTAAAGACCTACCAGTTGTTTGCATTATCAGGCACACTAGGCCTATGAATCATCTCAATGGTGAATTTATCTTGGGAGAAATCTGGATGAGGGATCAATAGAGACCCCGAGACAAGCCAAGGAATCATCCCTAGTGTTCCTTTCCCTTGGCATGGCTTCAATTGAAAAGGCATCAAGGAACTCAATGGAATCCCAAACCAGGTTCCTGTAATGCTTCAACCTTCTATTCTTCACTTGATAGAGATCTCTGACCTGTTTTACAATCAGCTCTACATCTCCATGAGCAAGGAGATTCTTGATCCCCATCTCTTTTTCCATGCTTAAACCGAGGATGAGAGCTTCATACTCAGCTGTATTATTTGTGTTTTGAATTGGAGCTTGAAAGAGAAAGGGTGAATTTTCCCTTCAGGAGAAATAAGCACCACACCAGCTCAGAACCAGCTGAGGAGCAGCTTCCATCAAATTCCAAGGTCCAAATGCCATTAGGATCAAGAAACACTTCCTTAGGATGGTTAGCCTCATCTTGTGACATGATCATGTAGTTACCATGACCAATGTCTGCATAAAGTATTTGTGCCTTTGGGTCATCTATTTTTTTGCACAATATATTCAGTTTGTTTCTCAGGCAGTAGCTTCTTCATTTTCCCATTCACTGGAATAAGAGCATGTGACCAATCCATCATGATTTCTCCTCCCACATTTTTGCAAAAATTTCTACTCAAGCAAACATGTCGTAGGAAGGGGGAATATCAGCTACCAAGATGGTGGCTAAAACTCTCTTCTCTGGAAAAGCAACAAAGGCTACTTGTGCATCCTTGATCCTTCCAACCAATGGCACTTCTCTACTTTCCATTGAGTAACATGAGCCAAAAGCATGGGTTAGGGATAAGCCTAGGGCATGAGCTACCTTAGTAGGCATCACATTGTCTGAAGCACCAGAATCAATAACACAATTGTTGAGTTTGTGGCTAGCTATGAGGAGGGTGACATAAAATGGTTCGATCTTCCCATCAGATGAAGTGACTGCTGCCACAAGGCTGGGTTGAGATGAAGGAGATGGAGTGGGAAAGAGACCTTTGGAACTAGAGGATGAAGGCTTGGATTTGGAGTTCACAAAGTCTACCATCTTAGCAAAGGCCTTGGGATGGGTTTGGTAGAATTCAGCCTCTGAGATCTGGATCTTAGTTTTCTTAAGATGGTCAATAATGTCAAAAGAACTAGAGGTAGATGGAGCATCATTGATAGGAGTAGATGAAACTTTTGACTTATCAACTCTATCATTTGAAGGGCAAGAAGCTTTAGGAGCAGAAACAGAGGAGGAAGGAACAACAAAACTTACCTTGGATGTGGAAGAAGTTGGAATAGGATCTCCTCTCTTTGCAATCATTGGAATGACCATAGGAGGCTCCTTAGATCATTTTAGCAGGCTGCACCACTTTCTCCTTCTTGTTGGCTTTCTCATGAGTCATGACAACATATGATTCATTGTTCATCTCTGTGACTCTTTCTTCATAATCATCCTCTTCATCTATACCTTCAGTGGTGAGAAAATGGACATGAGATCCATTCAAATCTTCTAATTCTTCATCAGCTTCCTCTTCATGTTCTTCACAGATTCCATCCTCTTCCTCATCATCAGGCTCCAACACTTCACATGTTGCATTGACTGGAACTTTAACAGGTGGACCTTCAATTGCCAGTCTGGTCTGAGTAGAGGGAAACCGATTTTCTGGGTTGAAAATTCTTCCTAGGAACATCCTGATAAGGAGCATGTTGGGTGAACTACTTCTTGAGGGAAATAAGATCATTAGCAAGTTTTGTACCAATTGATCTGCACTAGCCCTAGGAGAAGATGTGGAAGAAGTGGATGCTTTGGATTTGGATGAATCTCTCCTTAGCTTTCCAGACATGATCAGATCATCTTCAACACTAACAAAAAATCTTTGATCAACATCCAAGGTGGCAAGATTGGCTCTCCTAAGTGCATAGCTCACTTTAGGAAATTGGGCATTAAGGAAGAAACATCTCTGAATCTGATCCATAGGGCGTGTGTTTAGTGGGATCTTGTTAACCAGCCTATTGAATTTGGCCACAAATTCCCTCATGGGCTCATGTGACTCTTTCTTGATTTGAGAAATTTGGGCCAAGAGGGCATGCACATCCTCAACATGTTTGAAACGCTACTCAAACTGGGTTGTCATGGTGTCCCAATTAGTGATGGATCCAAGTAGGGAGATGATAAAACCAATCAGCAACATTATCTTGTAATGTCTCCACAAAAATTCTAACAGAGATATCCTCATGTTCAACCCGAGAACACCACAAGCAACAATGAAGGCTGCAATATGTTCATCTGGATGAACCTTCCCATCACCTCTGAATTTAGGGAAATTCTTTCTATTTCCTCTAGGAAATTCATGCAATGGTTGGGGAAGAGCAAGAGGCCCAACCCTTTGGCCCCAAGGCAGATGAGCTGCCATCCTTGGAAAGATTGTTTGGAGAGGAACTGAAACACCAGCGAGATCAAAGCATGCAAAATAGGACTGATTTGATCTTGAGGGATGCCACTCCTAGAAGTTTTGTCTCTAGCAGGAGGAGTGCTTACAGATCTTGTTCCTCTTCTTTTTCTTGATGAAGAAGGGAGGGAGAAACCTTGATGATCCAAAAGTTGGAAATGAGGGTCTTCTTCCCCAAGGGTTCTTCTACCCCGAGTGTATCTTGGAGTCACCAGATCAAAGATGATCAAGAAGTTGTTATTAAAACTTGGAATCCATTTGCAATGAATTCCCCAGTGGAGTCACCAAAAATTGTTGGGTTTTAGAATGGAACATGGGTTGAAACCACAGTCAGGGGACAACAAGTCCCTCCTCTTTAATGGGAGAGGTTCCCTTATTGAAAGTAGGAAAAACAAATGTACAGATATACAACTCTCAATGTTTGGACCCTGATATCTTGGAATGTTTTCATACTTAAAAGATTATCAATCAGAAGGAATGGAAGAATATAGAGATGGGAGAAGGAAGAAAACAACAATGCTTTTGGGAAATATAGATAGCAGAGTATCTCCCTACTCACATTGAACCAAGAAAATATAGAAAGGATCAATTACTTCACCACCTACACAAATCTACAGACACAAAGTTCTAAAGATTCACACAAACCTAGAACACAAAGTTTCTATTGAATGCAAAATAAAAGATCCATTGAATCGAGCAAGGAGAGAGAAAGGTATAACAGAGGAAAATAAGAAAGAAAGAACTTTTGTATTGAATTACTTCAGAATTTACAACTTTCCCAAAAAAACCAAAATCCCTTTTTCCCGTGGCCAAAGCCATATATTTATAACAATTTGTTTACATCCATACTTTGTCCCCAAGAAAAGAATATCCGAAAGGGATAATGTTTGTTGCAGATCCGCTTTTGGAAAGTGACATGAAACAAACACTCATGAAAACAGGAGGTTCAAAAAGGTGAATATCTCATCAGTTTGAGCATGATTATTTTAGCAAGGGACATCTCATGATTTTCTCCTTCACGTGGTCCTGCCATTTCCACCTTTTAACCACTTTCATAGCACTCAAGTGCTTATTGATAAGTTTTATCCCATTTTATCGCGTATGCCCGATAAAATCTATTTTCTGATGATTAAACTTTACACCTCTTTAAACTTATCAATTTGGCTCCAAAACCAATCCAAAACACATCTCATGAAGAACGACAAGGAATCAGAGAGGAAAGAAATGAAGAATGATCCATTTTTCATGTTTTATAGAGCTTTGGTTTGTTAATGGCGATAAAAACTAGAAGAGGGCATTTGGCTATCTTTCCCCCTTTTACCTTCAAATTTGGACCCTACACGTGGCAAGATCCAAGCAATGATGGCCCTGGGGAAGAAATCTGCATTTCCTGACATTTGGGAGAAAAAGTGCATTTTCTTGATTTTCTCCCCCGTAGCTCCGCCAAAGGCCGGACATGTGGCATCATCTGAGTGGCTGAGGAAATGTGGGTCAAATCTACCATTTGAACTTTTTAACAAAAAGGCTCAAATTCTCAAAAACCTCCACCGGCCCACTTTGACTTTTCAACGTGGACACGTGGCACCATGTGATTGGTTATGGGGATGTGCTTCTACTTTAGACTTTATCTATTTTGAGAAAAGGGAAGAATTCCAACTTTTCCCCGAAAGTCTGCGCCCCGCCATTGACTTTTCAATGTGGACACGTGTCCCTCTTTGATTGGTGTGGGCCTCAACTTAGAAATTTTCCTTTCACTGGGTGGGGCCGCGGGCCATTTTAGAACTCTTCACCTTTTGTGGAAACAAGGCTAAAATTCTCAAAGTCTCCCACGGTCCACCAAAGTGCCTATGAATTGAGAAACAACCACGTGTCCCTCTCTGATTGGTGACACATGGAGCCACCTGATTGGTTGTGGGGATGTGCTTGCTTTTATCTATTTTGGAAAAGGAAAAATTCCAACTTTCCCCCAAAGTCCATGTCCCCGCCATTGACTTTTCAACAGACACGTGTCCTTCTCTATGATTGGTTGTGGGCCTCAACTTAAAATTTTTCTTTTCGCCATAATGCCTTAGAAAATAAAATGGATCCGCCGGCCCGAACCTCCGCCAAAACTGCTCCAAACTAATCTAGCCAATCAAGGACCGGTGGGGATGTGGGGAAAATGGCATTTTTCCCAAAATCACCAAAAGTAATAAGTTCACAAAGAAACCCACCCGACCGCATCCAATGGGAAACAAATGCGTAGCCTCACCTTCCCGAGCAAGAATTTGATGGGGAAAAGAACGTAGAAAGTTGTAGGAAATGGGAAAATGCCATTTCTACTCCCGATGAAGGATTTCTTTCTCTGTAAAAGGTTAGAAACAAAAGATGCAAGGTCCCATGCATTCCAACTCATCAAAGGAGAACCAAAATCATTTCCCACCTACTATTGAAAATAGGTAAAACATGTTTTAACGGCAGACAGACTGAGGAAAATGATTAAAAACCCATGGAAATGAGAACAAGCATCATGAGGAGTTTAAAACACAAATTTCTAACATGGCAGGGCTCCAATTTTCATGAATTTAGATTTGAGTTGTTGTTGATGTATTATGCATTTTTATGAGTTGTAAAGGGTCTTAACAAGTGTTTCTTGTGGTCTTCTAAGTGATTTAATCTATGAATGTGTCTAAAGTACTGAAAGTGTTCATCTTACATCTCAATTCATGAGGGTTTTTAGTCTATGTTGTCTGTGTTTCATTTTCAGGTATGTGAAAGTATTTAGAGCATGTTTCATGAGCCCTATAAGTTTCAATACCACTATGAGTATGTTGGAGGATCTTTGAGAGGTTAGATAGTGTGATCAAGTGATAATTTGATCAATACAATACTGTTAAAAGTGGAGGATGGCCAACATACAATCAAGTTCATTGTGGTATGGTGAAATTTTAAGGTGGCCTTCAAATACGCAAATGTCATATAGGATTTCATATCAGGTATGTAAGTGCTCAAGTATTTGAGGAATATTTCATCGATGATGATGATGAAGCTTTGTTGTTATAAAAACAAAACAAAAAATCTATTAGAGACTCATTTGCCTTCCGAATGTAAACATTATTGATGGAAACTTGTTTTTGGAGGCTCAAATGATGTAATATAGAGCTAAAATTTTGAACATACTATCTTAGCATAATGAACCAAAGGACTATGGTGGTTTGTATCTCTAAAATTATTTTTATTCCTGGGATTTTCTTTATGTGTGTGAGTTGACATATTTGGTAGCAAAAGCCTAATTAAGATATTGAATTGTTGCAAGCTAGACATGATCATTTTAGGATACGTTTGCAAGGAGATTATGAGAAGATAATATACACAAATGGGTTTTCAAATCTGGTTTGACTTCATCATAAAGGTGAGCACATCAACAGTTGTATATATTTCTCAATAATTTAAGGGCTAATGGATTGTGACAGTTTGTATAAGATGCTCTAATACTATGTTGAGTGTTACATGAAGTTAGATATAGGTACAACAGTTTTTTGTTGATTCTTAGAATTGCCTTGGCATTAAAAAAATGTGTTATAATATTCATATGTCCATTTGATGATGGACCATGGGATAATGATGAGCATCCATATCTCTTTTGAAATGTGTTGAAGTAAAAACAGGCACTATAGGTATAGACATGTGTAAGCTTCATCCTTGGTAATTATCAATGTTGTGAAGGATACATGTTTTTTTTTTTTGAATAATCTCGGTGAGATAGAAGGTGGTATGGTTATAACTCGGGTCTTGATCCCAAACTAGCTATCTAAAAGCTATGAGAAAATTAGAGGTAGAGTACATTGATCACTCAGGTATGAAAGTTATTTTGTATCAATTTTTGGTGGGTTATTATCTTAATATCATGATTGGGTATGTGTAAAGATACATTTATTCCTTAGAGAGATTCTCACGGTGACCTAAGATTGAATCAAAACTCTCATATACTTGAATACCATCTATACAAACTTTAAGCCTTCAATACTTGTAAAATACATCATAGACCTTATATTCTTGTGCACAAATCTTTACACAATGTTCACCATATTCAAAATCTTTTGGCTCTCTATAATCAAGGCGTAAGAGTTAAAAGATCACTTTTAGGCCCTACACAGTTCATGATCAACTTGTATTTCTTCCATAAACTTGGATCTAGTTACAAATTTAGCCAATCCTGTAGAACTTCAAACATTTACCTTTCACACTCCGACTTAGGATACAGATGCATTATTACTTACATGGACATGAATTTACGATACATATCCTCAAACTTCCATAACTTAGACTAATACTATTGACCTATCTATGACTATCACATCTGAAAAGATGTTATATTTGATAGTATAGACCTCTTTGATAACTAATCACCTAGTCAAGAGCTCAACCACATATGACAGAGTTATTTTTTCTCCATATATTGAGTCACTTTCTCCTTCATGAAATTCATTTATTCTTTGGGAAACACCAATACCAACTCCTTGAGCATGCAATCCATTCTCAATACTCATTACACATGACAATGACCATCAAGACTATAACTTAGAATATGGTACTCTTTACATGACTATGACACACTCTTTTAGATCACATACCCTTATAATATTGTGATACATAGAGAATATCAACCTACTGAGACCTCAACGGTGGTAGCATAGATTTGAGGGCATGATACAAAAAACTTAAGCAATTTTGATAAAGACCATATTACTTGAGCAACCAAAGAAGATTTACAAGACAAACTTTGTGACAAAAACATACCTTGACATCATGACATACTTTTACAGTCCTCCTTTATCAACATTCCTCAAATACACATAATGGTGACTTTATAAATCCTAATGGAGGCACCAAATACATTTATATTCTCTTAGCAAGGAATAACATCCATGCCCTCAAGGGACATGACACCAAGATCAATATCAATTATCTTATCTTTTGTACTTTTCTTTCTCGGTTATTCTCTTGGGATCTTCTTGAGTAGATAACAAAAATTCTTGTGGTTCAACAACAACAAACAAACCTTCATGAGCAATAGGATCATCATGACTAGTACCAACAACTTTAGAATCACCTTTTTCCTTTTTGAGTTCTTCTTTCACTTTCTCAACTTGTGTAGACTTGACATCATCCTTCCTTTTGTAGGTATTCATTTTGGCTCTACAGTATCTTACAATGTGACCAAATTTTTACACTTGAAATAAACATGAGCACTCTTACCTCTAGAAGCATCATTCCTTTGTTTATAACCCTTTTATGATAATATCTGGCTACATGCTCTTTCTGATTGCAATTATAGCACACAACTCCATAATTCTTATCATTCTTCCAAATTTGATTAAGAGACTCATGATGAGAATTATTAGCATAATGACCCTTCATATGGAAATTATAGCACATAATTTATTTTGACTAATATGAATTATCATGCCAACCATTTCTCCATGGAAATGCATTATTAACAAGCCTCCTACAGTCCCTAGCTCTATGACCAAAAGTGTTCATAAGAGTAAAAATCACAATTGAACTTACTTGTAGACTTCATTTCATTTGGTTCTAATAACCTTCTCAAGATATTTAGCATCCTTCATAGCTTTAGTAGCATCACTAGGTTAAACTTTGTTCACTTCATACTTCTCTGAATGTTCTTCTTTGTATCCAAGACCAGATTTGTCATTTATAGCTCTTTGGTTCTCCAACATGTCATTTAGGGCTTTTGAACTTTTCTCTAACCTCTCATAAGTCTTCAACCTATTGTGTACCTGATCCAAATATGATTTTAAGGATATCAACTCATCTTCATACCTTTTTCATCTTCTTCTTTTACCTTTAGGGTTTTAGAAAACTTCTCCATCTATGACTCCAAAACCTAAAATGCTTGACTATTCTCATCTTCCATGTCTTTGGTTTGTTCTTGAATACTCTAACTAATTGACTCTATGATATAATTCTTCTTTCTAAGGGATTCTTCAATATCGATGGTTTACCCATGGCTTTGTGCTTCAAGAGAATCTGATTCAAGTGATTAAACTTACTTCTAAAGGACCTGCTCTAATACCAATTATTGGAAGCACAATGGAATGAGAGGTGGGTGAATCAATCCTACAAAACTTTCATTCCATTTACCATTTATAATTCATTATCATTTATGCAACCATTCAATCAACCATGAACCATATGTGTGTTTACTTAAGCATAGAAACAACCATACACATGAGCAAGAGAAAGAGAGTACACATGAACACCAAATATAAGTGGGAAACCATAAAGGGGAAGAAAACCCACTAAAACATAAACATTATATTGTCATGTTTCAAATTTAGTGAGACACCAACCCCACAAGGAGCACCATCCCTAGTTTAGTAAATAATCAACCTTACAAGGAACGTCACCCCTAATTTAGTGAGAAGTACACACTTCACAAGGAGGCTAAAAAACCCCTAATATGACTAAGCACCAACTCAACCACCTAATGATGATGATATCTAAAAATTTTTGTTGCCACAACTGATGGAGATATTTAATTTAGCTAACCTAATCACAATCTATCCCTCATGCTTGCTACATCTCACTTTATCTTCTTCCTTCTCAACTTGTCTTGGATCTAAACACTTGCACACATGGTCTTAATCAATCTTTGACCTATAACACCATTTCTTAGCTATCAAAATATACTCTCATACCTGTTATACTCTTCCTCATGGGTCACACTTTTTCCCCATCCAAAACTATTTCACAAATGAACCCATAATATCATTGTATGTACCTAAATTTGCACGTGCTACATTGTAAGAAAACGGTTCAAAGTCCCTAATGATGATTCATGTATTTTCTTAAGGTGATCAAGCTCATTAACCTCTTCATAGCTTATATTTGTACCCTAGTTTACCTTATTTATCCATTTCTTACTTTTATGCAGCTTCTCGCAACATATTTCCTTAGTTTTTTTACTCTAGTTATGGAACCGTCACCCTACTACGGTGGCGGTTACACAATGCCTCCCTAAGCGGGTGACGGTTACGTAACCGCCACCCTGTGCGAGGCGGAAGTTTCATGAAAATTTTCTAGAACTCTTCATGTGTGAATTAGATGTGTGTTACTTCACTCCAATTCACTTTTAGCGAACGTTTGTGAATCAATTTATCTAATTTTGGGCTTGACTCATTTGTATCAATCTCCTCTTTCACTTGTGATTTGTAATTGATTTTTAACGGCCCTTCATGTGTTGATGTGGCACCCCATGGCTGATAAGTGTGATAGTGTACAACCCAACCAACCTTCTATAAAACCATCACTTCTTCTAAAGAAAATGGCCAGATATTTTTTTCATGTATTTCTCTTTTATTCTCGCTACAATCTTGCTAGAGATTACACAATCATGCTCTTTTCACTTTCATTGTTCTTACTCTGCTTGCATTGCCACCAAATCTCCCAATAATCCACTACTTTCTCTAGCACCTTCTTCTAGCTTCCTCTGCATTCCCAGCTCCCTGGACTCACGTGGACACTGAAGGTCGAAAAATAATACTGAGGGGACACAAAAGCACACCACAACTAGATTTCCACAACACTACAATTACCAGGTTGGGGTTGTAATTGGGTTTCATCATTTCTTTAATTCTTTGTTTGAGAATCTTGTATACACATTATTTACTATATTAGATAATTCACTTTCATTGTTACAATCATTGAATAGTTATAATAGATCATTTCCTTTAAAAATATTTCTTAGGATAGATAGCTTCCTTTGCCTATCTCTATAGATTTGCAAAGAAGTGATTCTAGAAGAAAGCTTCTGTGTTAATTTAGAAATCAATCGAAGCATCATTTCATTTAGAAGATCCTCCATAAAAATCTTTCTTTACTTTTTTGGGAAGTTATAGGGGAAGAAAATCTTCTGAGAAGCTCTGATTTCTTCTCATGCCTCTAAGGCAAAGTAGAGGATTTAATTCATATCCATAGTTTAGAGAAGCTTTAATTGTTTAGAATAGATTAGATTTCTTCTACACAGATAGACAACTACATCTGGTTGTTTGTTTATTTTAGGATTGATTAATTAAATTAGAAGCAATTTCCTCATTTCTTCTATACGCACTATTATTCCAGAAAACACAAAAATATTTCTTTTATTAGATTAATTTATTTGTATTTCTTTATTTCTTTTGAATTGGGAAAATAAAAAAACATAGTGTAGATTTTATTTACTCAAATTAATTTGTTATTTATTTATGTAGATTAAATGCTTTGATTATATTAAAACCGTACAAATGCGTATATGACCATTAACGGACCAGAACAAGAATAAACATACGGTAGTGATCCATGGGTCCCCCAAGTGAAAAGGGCCCAAATTGCTTATGGAAATAGATATTGGAATTTGTATGGTTGTCCTTAATACAACATCACAAGTACTCGAAAAAAATGCATAATTAAACGTTTTAAACATCGCAGCTAACAAGGCTTACAAACATTGGACTTCCCCTAGTAATAGATTCTAGATTTCACATATGATCATACAAGGACCACAACCGAGAAAGATTTTACGATTGTGATCCGGTGGTCCCCAACCAAACGGGTATGAAGGCCAATTAGACTTAGACACTGGATTACGTATGGTGGTCTTTAGAACATCTCCACTTCCACCGAGACATTATCGGACAACTAAACATTCTAAAGAAAAAAGATCATCAAACCCTCACATTTTGGACTTGTTATCCTATAAAATTGACGAGGGAAATTTTACAGGTAACCATACCAAAAATTTTGTTTTGGTTCCCGTCGAGGTCCCTTAGCATTTGGAATGGCATAAAATCCCTTTCCAGAGAATCTAGTTTTTCGAACTTAGTCATTTGGTCCTTTTTTGGTCGCAGATTTTATTCATGCAACATCAAATGAATTTGTGCCCCCTTCTTTTCCTTTGGTGCATCCTTTGGAGTGTCAACATTAAAAATGTTGCACCTTCCCATGATGCGCCCTTCTAGCCTACGCCAAGGTGCATGTGCCATCTTGTTGACATTAAAAATGTTGCACCCCTGAATGGTGCACCAAAGCGCTGAAAAGGTAATGTTGATAGTCTCGAATCCGTGCCAATGGCGCACAAATTTTCATGTTGGCATCAATTTGGTGCACCTGTAAAAATTTGGTGGCACATTTATTACACCTTTTGCTATATATAGGCGCATCTGACCTGTCATTTTCACGATTGAAAAACGTGAAGAAGTTAATTCCTCTGCACCTGTCGTGCTCTATCATCCCCGTGTCGCTTTACGTCACATTCGTGGACCCCACATCGTTTCTTCCATCCTATATATTCCTGGTAAGTGGTCTTTTCTTCTTGTGTTGATTGTTTGTGGGATTTTTTTGTAGTGTTTTTAGAGGTTGTTGTTAAAAACTAGGAAAAATGAACCTAAGAAGCTCCCCCAAATCGGTTTTTACCCTCCTTCCAAATCTGCTAACTGGAAGGCCTTGCCTCCAAATCAATCCTTGACCCTCTTTGCCATTTTCCCCCCATGACCAAATCTATGTTGAAAAAGGCCAAAAACCACAAACCTATCCAAGAGAGAGAAAATCTAAAGTTAATATATCCAAAGCCATGGCTTTTGGCACAAACAAAATCGTTGTTACATAAAACACAGTCATGCCAAAGGGGCGCCTTTGTCCACACTGCAGCACTCATCTCCCTGCGCCTTACAAAAACTCTCAAAACCCTAACGTAGGCACAAGCGCAACTCCAGCTACACCAGCATTTGATGTCATGTAGACTCTTCTTGCGCCGTGCCAAAAGCTAAGAACTGACACACCTTAACTCAATGATGCATCCTTTAAACCTATGCTCAAAGGCACATCATAATGTTCTGCAACATGTATCATATCTACGCCAATGGCACATCCTAGCACCTTGCAACACCAAAATAATCTACGCCTTTTCAAAACCCTTCATATGGCGCAGGCACACATCCTTTAACATCAACATTGAATGTTGTGTGTAGTATTTCTGCACCCTACACCCCTTTGCGTTGTTTTCTTCCATGCAACACTCTCCAAAGAGTGCACCTTGATTTTTTAACCCTGCAACCTACAATAGAATTGCACCTTGTGCCCAGAGACTTGTAAATTGATAAGTTTTCATTCTGTAAGCTTTAATGGATGATCTAATAGCTAACATGGCTCTTCTGCGATGGACTTCCCTGCTTCTTCTTGTAGATCAGTAGCTGAACTCAGATACACACATGTCTTCATCGAGTAAAAATCCAACCAAGTCAAAGGGTAAAGCCAAACTCATAGAAGAAGAAATGAAGTACAAATACCAAAGGGTCAGGATGCCCGAGTCCCTTGCAGAGTGTGACTTGGACATCAGGGATTTGGAACTTGGTCACATTGATATGGAGGACTTGGGCAGAACCAAGAAGGTCACAGGCAGTCCGTGGATGGACAAATTGGTTGGCAGTGGTTTACATTTCACTAGGGGAATTCCGTGAGCATGGTAAACAATGAATTCATGATGGTGGTGGCCACATTACAATAAGGACACAAGATGTGTCGAGAATGAGAAGGGCGAGGTTATAATCAACCTCACTACCTAGCACTTTGAAATCATGTTGGGTATCCCCCACCACCGGAACTTTGTGGCAATAAGCCAAGAAGACTGCATAAAGGCATGGGATGAAAATGAAGACAAATGCATGCAGCTCATGAACGAAGTGTATCTGAAGAACAAGAAGGTGATAACCAGGTGGCCGCAAGTTATTCACCGCAGCGACTTCTCAGAAGAGCTGAGCGACACCATCACCTTCCTGAGTAGGGTGTTTGGGCTTCCTAATGCCCATTATTTTCATAAATAGATGCTCAGATATCTGGAGACAATGAGTAAAAATGTTCTCGATCAACGTTTGAATGGACGAGAGATCATGTGCACTATCTCTTAGCAGCTCCAACAACTCTCAATGACGGGAGGTTCTACATGAACTCCTACGTGGTATACGCTGCTTGCTTGAAAGAGACTATCCAGCACTGAGTCAATGCGGGGTGTGGCCCCAAGTAAAAATATATGAGTATTATCCAGAGTTGAGACTGGAAAACAACATCCCTCAATTCAAAAAAATCAATGATGCCTTCTTCTACAAGGCATCATCTGCCTCTTGAGGCCCAATATGACTCATGGTCAGATGACCAAGAGTGTGGTTACTACCACAAAGAAGTGGGGGGCGTTATTTACACAATTCCCCACTTTCACTTATCTCAGAGCCACCAACTTCTTAGGGAGCCCACCAAGTTACCGAGGTATGCGGGACCCAAGTTGATCCTATTGGAGCTATCTAGGTAGCTTATCACATACCACAAGAAGTGCCTAAAAAGAAAGAAGGGCGGAACTCCTTTCCCCCTCACAGTGGGTAGGTACACCTGCACTTCTCACACCAAAGCCTGGAAAATGTTTACGGATCTGGAATTGCTCAACTTAAAACACAATTTCCCAGTGGCCGACCTTTGATCCTCGCAATTGCCTTCCAAGGGAAAAGCTTGATCTAATCCACATCCCATAGATCGAGGATATCTATATTGACCTGTATCACAAGGTCGAGCTCAGAAGAAAGGATCACTCCCACCTGGCCCTGGTAGAAATTATCCAATATGGTGTGGTCATTGTCCCGAAAGGTTTCCAAATGACTGATCAAGAAGTTGATCAAGTCTATCTAGATATGGACGGGGACAATTGGCCATTTTTGAGATAGATAGAACAAAGGCACCTCAAACTATTGAGGAAAGGGTTAAAGGCACTTTGCAGTGCACAAAGCATTGGTGCAGGAAAAATGGCCTCATCTACCTTGGGGTAGACTTCACCACGTCTCCTTTGGGTGATGCACCTGCTAAGCCAAAGCACTTGCCAAAGGGAAAAGGGAAAGAAAAAGAAGGAGAATCAAGCACTGCTCAGGAGCAAGCTCCCGAGAGTCCTCCTTCCGCCACCCAGGAGTAGGTCGTAAGCTCGGTCTCCCCAGAAAAAGAAGCGGCGGTAAGTGTTCCAAGGCACATCCACTCAAGATGTTGCCACTGCTGTAACTGCTGAAGTTCCTACTATCCAGTCTCCCGCTCCTCCTTCCCCTCCTCACGTCACTCAAGCAACTGCTCCTCTGGTTGTGTCTTCTCCCCATCTTCTACTATTCCCCTTCCTCTTCCTCCATCTTCTCTTCCCTCACAGATATGTCCCCTAGCATTTCTTCCCTCATCTCTCAGATCCCTTCCACCCCCACGGTTTCCTCTCCTATAGTGACTCCTACCCCTGTGAGTGTTGGAGATTCAGCTTCTTTATCAATGCCGCCACCAAGCATCTCGACACATTTCCCTTGTTCACTGTAGCTGCTCCTTCTGCCTCCGTTCCCTCTTCTCCCTCTGGTCCCACTCCCTTAAGTCCAGAATGGATCTCCAAGCACCTGAGCCAACATAAGAGGAAATTCCCCATTACACCTATGGACTTCTCTATCATTCCAACAAAAGGAGCTAAGAAGCAAAAGCCAATAACCCGCTTCTCTTAGAGCGCTTCAGGTGAAAGGGTTATGGAGATCGCATACCCTAATCCCACAAAGGATAAAAAGGATCTGTCTCCTACAGATTATATAGTGACGCAGGTCACGATGGGAACATCCTCTGAAATCCTATAGGGAGAGGCCCTATCTGTAGTGGATGCCCTTTGCAAAAAGCTTCAGGAGGAAGAGAAGAGGATACTGAAAGATCAGAATAGACACCTTCTCCAAGCCCTACAGAAAATGGGTAGTGCACCTCCTACAACTGCCACTGAAACTCCTGAGGCCCTTAGTTAGGAAAAGATAAATGAGTATGCCAAGATTAGTGAGCAAGGTATGACAGTATCCACTGGAGAGACCAGATCCTCAAGGATAGTGAGGAAGTAATTGTAAAGTTCACAGAGCTATATTAGAATATTGATCAGGCTAACAAAGAACTCCAGGCCATTGCGGGACCTATCTCTGAAGATTTGGACCATGCTAGGTTACAACATGAGACATTCCAAAAGATGCTCAACTTCTCGGTCAATGACTTAGTAAAATTTGGTGTCTTCGATCACCCAAGAGCACCCAACAAAGTCCTTGCTACTTTGGACTATCAGGTTGATTAGATGGAATTCGTCTTGGAGAAAATTGATAAAATCAAGGAGGAAGCCTTGGATGCAATGCATAAAATGGAGCAGATCATCCTAAGGATGTCTCCGGGATTACTCACCCCATCATACACCTTGAGGAAGGCAGATGACACTATTCGTCTCTTTAAGGAGATCACGTCACAAGGGTTAGGGTCAGAAGCCACTTTTGACACGAAGTCTATCAACAACCTTTTGGCCTACCGCGATTTTGTTGGATACCTAATGGAGGTAGGTAATGAATAATTCAAGCTCCCAAAGACACTCAGAGATGAATGGGAGATTTTTGAAGTCATCGGCGATCACACCAAGGGTCCTGCTCAGGATCAACTTCAACCGATGATTAGAAAATTCTTGGAGTATCGAGCTTAATTTCATATTTCCTCTCGAAAGCGAAGCAAGATACTCCTTTCCAGCCATGAGATGATGATGAATAGGCTCCTTCCTCCTAGGATGTTCCCTTTTTGTAAAGTATTTAAAATTTTGTTGGCACAAATGATGACATCATCCATGTTGCACCATGAGATGTTGTCATCCACTAAATTGCCCAAAGTCAACAGTTGACTTTTAGATATTTTGTAAATATTTTGTAATTAGTTGTTGGTTCCTTTTTTCCTTCTTTCTCCTTCTCCTTCTATATATACTTGGATACTTGTTGTATTCAAGGGGTGGACATTTTTTAGATGAAAAATAGAAGTGAGAAGGAAAAGGCTTTGTACTTTTTGTAACAGAAAATATTAATACAAAAATTAAGACTTTGTGCTCAATGGATGTGTTATGTGTATTAGATCTTTCTTAAGTTAGATCTATGTTACTTTTCTATCAGATCTATCTCTACTTTTTTGTCATTTGTTCATCAGTATTGCTTTGTTCGTTTATGCAAGTAGGTTTGGCTCTGTTTACTACCAGCCCAAAACATAAACCCTCTGACCTTTCTGCTTTGGAATTCATTTATTTTCTCCCTTCAGATCTATCCTATCTCCTCTCTTCCCTTCGTTCCTTTCTGCTCATAGTCAGAAATACCCCAACTAGGACGAGATCCCAAACCCCTAAAGGTAGAATACTATAGGACTTACGCAGATTCTTGCTGGTAGAATAGCAATAAACCAGTTTCACTTTGCTGTCTCAAAGAGGGGCTATGCCCTACACACTGTTGGCTCGTCTATCCATAGATATACCCTCCCGACATATTTTCAAACCAATAGGACTGAACCAACTAATTTTTCTATAGATCTAGTGGGACCATGCCTCCTCCTTTATTTCATGACCTTGTTTGGAAATCATTACAAGGCACACATTGGCTTTCCATGCATCCCAAAACCATTATAAATTATTTTAGCGGAGCTCAAAATTGATTAGAATCTTCATGTGGCTATTCTATCTGGCCCATACATTAGACCCATTTAGGTTAGAAGGGCCTTCTTTACCCTTGATGAGAAGATCCCGATATTACACATCGAGGACATTATTTTTCCTTGATATCATGTTCATCCCATCTTCACATACTCGTCCATATACCATATATTTTTATATTTCACTACCCATAGTCATCCAAAAATTCTACATCGGTTATCTTGGCATGACATTGGGAGGTCAAGTGTGATTGAACGTCACGTGTTGATTTTCATTCGTACAAATTGGTGAACCCGACGTGAAGATCTAGTCTCTTTTCATTTCCATTTCCTCCTCTCCCGTTATTCTATGAGTATTCATATACCCCCGAATATCAATAAAATATGGATATGGCGGCCCATCTTGGGTCTTCAGGTATATTACTACCAAATGGGTAGACAACACTCACCCTCACTATCTACAGGTAGGCGGACAACTACTCAACTAATCTCCCTACGTCTCAAACTCCTCCTCCTCGGGACCAATAATGGCTCCTCGGTCAGGATCAAGGAGATTGATCAACTTATACATAGGCCATAACCTAAACTCTCAAATTATAATAATATGACATTCACCGGAGTGTCGGGATTCTCTCCTCGTGTTTTGTTGGATTGCAAATCGGTATGTATTCTAATCAACTCCCATTCTTTGTATGAGTAGTTAGCACGTTATGCCCAAAGTGAGCAATGCTTCAAAAACATGGACCAATCTCTAGATAGGATACAAGGATATGTTTATCTATTACTTCAGAATAACACCTCTACCCCTCCACAATAGAAAACATTTCTAATGAGGGGTGGCCAAACAACGAACAGTTCATAGCAGGATATCACACTCCTTTGCAGCCTAACAAGGTTCAACAAGGCATACTAAAATAGAACACCATACCATCATCGGGGACATCTCGACATTGGTAGATAGGGTTAGAGAATTGGAACTTTCCCAGGCTACTCATGCCTCATCTATTGTTGTGCAAGGAAATATTCTTCATCATCCGCAGAACTTTGTTTAAGCACCTCATGTGCCAAATCATCCTCTGGTTTACACTTGAATTACTAGCCCTACAGATCTCATCACTAGATCAGGAACGTTGGGCATGCCTCCTCACACCACATACAAATACCCCCAATAGGCACCATCTAGAAGTGCATTCTCAAATTTTGTCCCAACTGGTAATGTAATGTTCCTGGTGTTGTGCCTATAAATCCATACCATAGTAATGGTCCCCTGTATTTGCACATGTAATCCAAATCACCATAGGGGGACATGTTCTCTTTTCTTGGCTCATATGCTCAGCCGTAGGGGATGCCTTATGCCTCTACAAACGTTTATATTGCACCATATCAATAGCCTATTCCACCTCGCCTCCCCATCATGGGTCATCGATGGTTGAGTCTTATGCAGTGGGGACCTAATCTGAATATCTTAAAGAGGCCCTTGACTTTAGCATACAAAGTGTTATGCTCCCACGCCCTCTACCAGATATTCCTAAATTTAAATGGGAAGGAGATCCAAATGCACATATCAATCCATATGCAACTGTCATTTGAGAGCTACTCCTATAGGATGCATTTGTAGCAAAAATCTTCCCTTAAGATCTTGAAGGAATCGCTCCCGATCTGTATTATAAGATACCTAAAGCCATAATACATTCTCTTAAACAACTCGTGTCTAAATTCATCAAATATTTCAACATGAACAAACTACTAAGAATAAGAAATTTGTTGCACATTTCATCTAGAGATGGCAGCAGTCCTCTACTCTTCAACAAGTTCTCCCAACATGGATCAGATGGAGCTTTTGATCTATTCCTTCACTCTCTTAACCGGGAAACAAAGGAAGAATTCCAGAAGTTCCCCCTAAGGAGTTACAAAGAGGTGTTGGAGGGTTCTCTCCGCATTGATCAAGCAGAAATAGATAGTGGTCGAAAGACCTACGGTTCAAATGGGAGATTGATCACTCCCAATCAAGGTAATTCAAGTTATCCCAACAACACAAACAACAACCAAGGACCTAAGGTCCTCAACAAAAAATTGTGGTGTTACAAACCAAGCAAAGAAACCAAATTTTGTTAACACCTCAAGTATAAATAATGTCAATAAACAACAAAAATTAACAATCAAAGGAGTATTAACTTTGCTCCTACGATCAACGAAGTGGATTTCAATCATCCTCCACCTAAACAAAGAGTTCAAGCTCAAGGACCTAGCTAGTACCCAAGTGGGTACCCAAACCAATATCAAAATCAAGGGAAATGACCTTCAAACTTCAATTATAATAACCAATATTTGAATAACAATCAGAAATTTGGACCACAACAAAACACAAACCAAAGACCTTAGGATTATGATCCTAACATGTATTGCAACTTCCATAGGGTCTGAGGGCATGATGCTAGAACATGTCGTGACTGTAACAAGTTCCTACAACACATACGGAGGAGCAAAGGAAACTCTTTGCTAATAATTTTTGGAGAATCCTACGGTGCCAACATAAAATACATGCATGGGACCCGTATCCCCTCAAAACACACCACTTAGGATATTTAATGATCCCCTTCCAACACATCCTAACAATGGTAAGTTGGACCCCAATGGAACAAACAAGGGTAACCCGGTGGGAAATAATGATCATGAAGCTTCAATTCATCAAACCCATTGGTAGCACCTCTATTGGATGGTTGCTAACAAACTAAGATTGTAGATCTTGAAGAGTTATAAATTGAACCCCAAATAAACGTTGTTATGAGAACTCAAGACTAATCATCGCAGACCATTCCTATTTACCCATATGTGTTAGATGATGTTCGAACACCGAAATAGGTGGGGCTTACGACTTGATCACTTATTTAACAAATACCTTTTCTCACATCTCCTTCTTGGATTTGTTGAAGAACTCCCCTGCTCATAGAGCTGCTTTATTGAAAGCATTGGGTCTTGGACA
>CM031241.1:587268737-587276237 GCA_018340775.1 Taxus wallichiana var. yunnanensis | reverse complement strand
TAATTTTGGAAAAAAATTCAAATTTTTGACTATCCAATCAATTAATTTTAGAGAATTTATTCACCAAATATTCCTTTAAAATGTAAATAAATTTGTTAAATTAACCAAATATACATGTTTAAGTCGAAAATCATATGGTTTTCTTTATAATTCTCCTATCATACATATGTTTCAAAGTTTTTAATTAAAAATATTCTCCTACAACACTATACTTCTAAAAACCTCAAAACCTCTAATAAAATACCATGGTCACCCACTATAATTAAACATCACTTTTATTACATCTTATACACACCCCACTTCAAATTCACTTGCATATGTTCTTGGTTCTTTGAGAAACATGTTAGGATTGTTTCAAGTTTTCATAGAAATGTGTGTAGATTCTATTGCATAATAAATTGTAAAGTATATCTAGTATTAAAATTACATGCTTCGATGAGTACTTGAATTCTCTAGAATTAACTCATTTTCAAACAATACAGATTTTCTTTATTATGTAGATTAAGTAGGGTACATGTGCATCTCTAGATGAGTTGAACTCATATTAGAACACTACACTATTGACACATAAATAAACAAAGTGATATGTGACTATAAAAAATGTGAATAGAGTAGACCAAGAGTCACATGGATAAATTTCAAAGAGAACGATGACTCTTTTCTCATAAACATGTAGTTTACCAAAACCTTTTGGACTTAAATTCCTTGTCAAGTGCACTGACTTAGAACTACACAAGATAATTAATTAATAAATAAATAATCAAAGGGGCCATATGAATACCATAAACGATTGGAAATGATATTTGCACCAATACAATCTTAAATAGGACAAATGATCATAACCCATACTTAGTGAATTTGACATGAATATTTAAATATTTTTAGACCTTGTTAATTTTTCCTTTTTTAACTAGACTTCACTGATTGGTTTCAAATAAGCCTAAAGACATTTCATTTTTGGGGTTGTGAAGATTTTAGAAAATCGTTACCAATACGCATTTGGTACCATAATCTAAACTTGCTATAAAATATATAAACATTAGTAATTTTAAAAATATAATCTGTAGAAACACATTTTAATACTATGGAAAACATATTTAATCCAATGCAAAACATATTTAATATTTAAGCTCATGTGAATCAAGAATATATTCGAACAACAAAATGAAATATATTTAAGCTCGTGTGAATCAACATTCGACAAAAATTAAATATTTATATACGTTTTTTGCAAACATGTCATAAGTTTTTTAGTACAAAACATATAAAAGCAAAGTAACTATTTTTTTTAGCAACAAACTTGGAGCTGCTTCCATGTGCAATCTTTTTTGCACAATTTTTGGATCTATCGCCGGTTTTATGACCGAAACTCCCATCTTCCTCAACTTATGGGGAGGCTCGTACTTTTGGGCTTCCTCCATCATGTCATACGCTAGATTGTATCCACGTGAATGGGAATCTATAGTGCGAAACGTTGACAAATAAATCATGAAGTTTCTAGCAAATTGAGCTTAGCTTTAAACCATTTGCAATTTCCGGTTTTGACAGGTTTATTTTGGTGATGGTCATCTATATAGACCACAAATGTGGACCTCTTGAAAGCTTCCTCCCTCTGAAATTTAGGAGTAATCAATGTTATTCGATGGGATTCAAATGAATACAACTTTATATATTCATTTTCTCCACCCAAAAGACAAACTAAATACGACACACATGCATACAAAAATATACAATTAACGTTAGTACGATAAATGACAAATCAAATATACACCATCCAATATGATAAAATAATCACAACATCATAAAGCTAATATCCATGACAAATTCAAGTATCGATAAATGTCAATGACTATCCTTCACTCAAGATGCACCCTCCCATAATATCACAACCGGCCCATCGCAAAAGGACGGTTATATTATGGGATGGTACATTTCGAGTGGAGGGTCGGTGGGTGACTTTAAAAACCTCTTTCTCACAATATACCACCCAACTATCGATGCAGAATCCTAAGGGGCAAGCCCCTTCATCACGTAATGATAGTTGGGCGTATCGATGTGGTATCTAAGGGCAAGCCCTTCGCAGTATACATCAATTCATGTCTTTGCAGAGGCACTTGCCCCCATATGCCAAATTGAGAGAGAGAGTATGATATCACATAATTTTTATAGCTTCAACTTACATCAGACATTCACAACATTACAATTACCAATATTTAACAACTAATAAAAAATTATATATACAAATGATCTACACATTTGTAATATTTACAACTATAATGCATCTAGAAATAAATTTTTCCTATTGTATTTAATTTAACACAACTAAGAGCAATGAAATTACAACTAAGAGCTCAAAGATTGCATGCATATTTAACCAATACCAACGTAATATCAACATAATTAACTATTCTCATACCAGTGATTAATAAACACAAATTGTAGAAATTATTGAATCCTCTATCATTTATTAACAAATACGTGAATACAATAATACCATGATAATAAACTAGTTCACACTATTATTTAGTGTCTATATACTAAACAAAATATTTGACCACGTCATTCGTTTTGAAAAGAAACTTCCAAACAATTGTTCGATATATTTGTACTTAAGATAAAGTTTCATGTTATATTTGTCCTTGTGTATATCAAGCACATAGATTTGTTCCTATTTACAAAGTATTAGGTAATAGATATGACATCAAATTGCCGCCTTTTCTTATAGTTTCAAATATATTAATTAATAATAATAATGAAAACTATAATTATTTTCTAAAGTTTAAGGTTCAAGGTTTTGGGCTTAGGGTTTGGGGTTTAGGGCTTAGGCCTCAAGGTTCAGGGTTTAGGAAATAAGGCTTAGGGCTTAGGGTTCAAGGATTAGGGTTTATGACTTAGGATTCAAGCTTTAGGGTTTATGACTTAAGGTTGAGGGTTTATCCTAAATAACATAATTAGGAAAACTTAACACTAATATGACACCATAAACAATCAAATGATATCTTAAAAACTAATGCGATACCCTAAACACTGAAATATTGATATGACATAAAACACTAATGTGTCACCACCAATAATACATTTGGGACACACTATTCACTAATGCGACATCCTAAACATTGATATGACACCCTAAATGGAGATCCATCAACATGATCCCAATGGAGATGTAGTGTAGTGTACCCGTTATAATCAAAGTTTATAATAGACATAAATGACAATCTTAGATAAATAGAAGGGTTGGTTTAGTGTATTTGGACAGAGATAAATGAAGGGTTGGTTTAGTGTATTTTCTCTATATTTTGTATTTTTCTAATTTGTTTAGAGAGGGTTGTAACACCTAGTATTAAAGCTCCTTCAAGGGTATTATTATGCAACAACTTCAATAGTTTAGCCATATAAGAAGCTTATAGTGTACAACATTTGAAATGTACATGTTGTAAATAATATCAATTATTTAACCGTATGACATTACTATTAAATAATATTTACTCCCATAAATGAGTTCGTCTTATGTAATAAGAAAAAGAAATACTTGATAATTTTGTTGTTGAAAAACACTGTGTTTTTCAACATTTTTCAAAAACAAAGCTTATATAATTTTAATGTTGTTATTTATTACCTTTCATTATATAATTATCTTTGTTTCCTTTCATTATATAATTATATAATTAGCTACTCCATGAAAACAATAAGATCTTGCAGAGAAGATGAAATTACTCCCATGGCATCTCAAGAAAAAATCAACAGTAAAAGCTATTCCAAGCAACATTAAATGTATATCTCCTATTTGTGGTTGTTTAGAGTTTATTTAGAGGAATTTGATCAAGATTACATAAGAGGGGAGGGGAAGGATGTGTAGTAATACACACTCATCTCACGTAAACAAATCATTCTATGAATAACAGGGCTCATTTTGACATCTCACGTAAAACAAATCATTCTATTAATAAGAGGGCGACTGAATCATTCGGCCATTTGTGGATCATATTAATATAATTTCATTTTTTATTGTTTTAAATGCCTTCAAATTATAATGCCATGCACCCTATTCTTGATTACATCTCTAAGAGCATAAATAACAGTTTGGTATGTTACTAGGACTGCAATACAGGAAGTTATGCTCTCTATTGTCGTAGAGACTGAAAATTTCCTAGCTTAGTGGGAAAAACAATGATAGGGCATTTCTTCAAATCCACAGGACTTGACTTTGAATATCTTTGTAGTGGTCGGGTCACAACAAATATGCCTATACTATAATGGACTTTGAGAACCTTGTTTATTTATTTCCCTTTTAACATTTTCGGTATAGTTGAATTTTGTTCCAGTCGGGCACTCTTGGCCTTATGTGGACACTAATATTTAATTTAAAATTAAATCATAACCACGTATTAAATTACAAACTTGGACATTAATAATTGATACACATGATTGATGAGTATTAAATGTGTCTTAATATCTGCCAACCTAAAAACCCTTGTTTTAATGGATTTGTAACGTTTTGGGATTTACTATCACTATATTATATTATGGCTTGATAAAAAAACATTGATTTAATATAGAAAAAAAAACTCTTAAGACAATGAAAGTAGAAGATACTTCAAAAGAAGAAACATGGTATATCAAGATTAAATCTCCACATATTGTAAGGGTCGTAGGAAATTCGATAAATTTAAATATTATTGATAAAATATACATCAATTATATTAGAGTATATGGGACATTAACTCCCAACACACAAAAAAGAAAAAAAGGTTGCTCTTGTTGTTGTAGAAGCGAAGATGCCAAAGTATTATTCACAAAAGTACACAACCTATTCATGTAACATATAATTGAGCATGGAAAACAATAACTTAAATCTTGGGTGAGATTACTTAGTCGATTTCCTCTAGGCATGAGAAGATTTGGTCTTGGCTTCAAAGCAAGACTACTCAATAAGATCAAGGGCTTCCAAAATCCTATGGAGTGCGAATTGTTATCCAAGAGTCCCTTAAAGTTGATACTAGCTTGGATAGCATGTGAAGAATTTGAACATGTAACTTCGAATTCTTGAACCTAAAGCCTTAATGAATTTAGTTGTAATCGAATCCTAGAAGGCAATATCAAGTGTAATCGACAAAACAATGACCTCTTTGACAAAAAAATTCTCTTAAGAGTATGGGCTATTACCTCCAATACTTAATACAAATTACTATATTTTGATTGTTCTTGGGGATATTTCAAAATGGATGCAATAGACATGAAAGGGGTAAAATAACAAAAAAAACTATTTCCATAAAACTGGCTCATTACTATGAAATAAACTTGAAGTTTTCACTATAAGACCCTTTCCCTCATTTCTTTCAGAATCAAGAAAACCATTTTTATAGAGATTGTGTGGCTAATATTTCCTTTACCATAACATAATGTCTACATCTACCCCAAGCTATGCCTTCTTTATTAATAGAACCATTTGACCATATTATGGCTATCTCATCTAGTGCACAAAACCCGTTCCCTCCAAATTTGTTAAGAAACTTGGATTAAAATTGAGACCATGAAGGTATTGTTTAATGACTACTAGCTTTGTCAAACATGGAGACTGGCCCATGGTTTAATGACTACAAGCTCTGTCAAACATTCCACTGAGACCATGAAGGTATTGTGAGATCGATCCGTTAGATATTACAACACTAAGCGCAAGATCCTCGCAGACTATCACCGAGATTTGAGGATAAGTATAACAATACCTAATCAATGTGAGATCGATGGGAGAATGAAGACGAGTAGGGAGCAGGGATATGAGACAGGGCCAAGTTCAAAAATAGTGTCAAATTAACATAAATACTTAACATGCATACTTAATCCAATGGTGCATAGAAAAACTGAAAAATTACATCATTGGGTATCTTCCAATTGTCCAATTGTAAAAATAAATAACTGTTTGTTAAAAGGAATTAACATAGAAACCCGACAGGGACATGGCCAAAAATTGTTGAGGTGGAACGCAGAGGCAAAAAGACAATGAAGATCGGGTCGGGAACTTACTAGTGAAAAGGGATAAAGGGGCTTCCACGTCCTCCTCTATAACCGGTTTGAATATGAATCCTCCTCGTCATAACCTTCAACCCCCGAATGCACAAAATAGCTAAGTGTTTTTGCAAAATTACGTTTTTCCCTTCTTACTCAGTAACTCCCCTTAACATGAATGGCGAACATTGTGTCACGCCCGGAATGATGCATTCAGAAATGATGATTTCTTCGGTGTTGAGGGAGAAGACAAGAACGAGATGATTTCTTTGGCGATTACCACGCAGAGTGGTGGTGATTACGGGACATGTGATGAAAAGCAGAGTGATGAAAAACATGCGGTGTGAGGATGTGGCGCGAATTGTAGTTTTGTCTCCATCGGCATGGGGGCACTTTTTTATAATTCAAATTTGCTTTTCCGTCAACGCTGGTGCTCACTACCCACCGTGCCCTGAGATGTCTTTTCCGGTGGTAACGTCATGTTTCAGTTTGGGCGGATGGGGGAATGGGTCATGGCGATGATGGCTACCGCTTCACTCATAGGTGCAAAATGAGTGAAGGTAGTAGCACATTTGGCAGGTGTAGGCCCTATCATTTGTCGGTTGGCCTGACATTATATTTGCCTTGTGATATGTGGTCGACGTAAATATCTACAGGATCCTTTTCGATGTAAAAACCATAGGATTTTGCTGATCCACGTAGGTATATAACAAAATTCCAAAAGAATAGTATTTTTGTGCTTAAGACAACAAAGTGCCAGGATTAGTCTTATTCACGGGAGAGAGAAGACTCGAATTGTTTTTATATTCCTTCTTCCATGCAGTAAACCAACCATCGCCCAAAGATTATGTGTTCACATAATTTGTAGGTTAATAATGAAAAATGAAAATGAAAACTTTTTAATGTCCATGAGGCTAAAAATAGCCTATGAGACAGTAAAACTAGTTTCTTTTATTTTCATCATTTCTGATCTTTTTTGTTAATCTTGATGATGAAGTCCCCCATTTTAGCTATATCACTAAACATATCATGTAATGAAAATGTTGTGAAATTGATTGCATATCTCAAACGAATGTCATTATAAGCATTGCATTCTATAATAAAGTGTTTTTCGATTCCTTACCCCTGTCTCGAGAAGAAGATACATGGTCTCTCTTACCATTTTTTTTTAGGAATTTTCCATCTACCTATTTCGCATCTAATCGATGGGAGCTAGTCCTTAGTTACACTATGATAATCTTAGCTCTCCAATGCATGAGGGCCCCTATGTATGCCTTTTGTTGATGATCTCAAGTGTAGTTAAATTCTTTAAGGTAGTATAAATTTTTTTCTCCCCATTATTTCCCACATAATTGTTAATGCAAAATCACAACGAAATATAGATAACAATAACTTTGTGGAACTTATCTATTACAAATGATTTTATTTCTTTATTGTCCTTGGGCCATGCATTCCATTCAATATTCCATCTTTTCATCCACTTGATGTTTTGAT